>JAKCPI010001605.1:0-35315 GCA_023213315.1 Euborellia annulipes | reverse complement strand
ATCCGCTAGCTCAACTCCTTCATCATTAAAAATCTGTCCACACATACATACACACACACACACATACATACATACATCACACACACAGACCAATTTGCCGGGACCCACTTTTTTTGGACTCAGGGGACCTCCAAAACATGCATATCCATCAAAATCTCGACATCGAATTTTTTGACATGATCCGCAATACTTTCTCTCCTATATATTTCATATATAGGCTAGGAAAAGTAAAACTAATAGGAGATTTAAATTTTAATTGCCTTTAACTCACTAAATAATATATCAATTTTTATTCTTTTTAATTTGTGAGATTTAATTTAGCTTTATTAAAGATAGAACCCAATATTTTCCAGCAGGGAAATTCTGAATTCTTTCAAATCAATATATTTTTCATAAGGGTATAAAATTTCATCACAAAATTCCAACGGTAAATTGGACAAATATTAAGTTAAAAGATATTTTATTTATTTAAATAAATTTCACATTTATTAGTTAATCAAATTTAAATATTTTAATTAACTTCTATGTGGGAATTAGTGATGCTTCAAGTGCCACATATATTTTTTTTTTAATTCAACTACGAGTGTGGCATATCGTTTTAATCGGGAGAACGTCCTCTTTCTAGTTAACTAACTGTCCTACCAAATAGTATAAAAAAATGCCTGGACCCCCTAAAAAATATCGCTTCTAAGATGCCGAAAAGGCTTTAAAAAAAACTATCTATCCTTCAGATAAGCTCTTGACTATACTTTCTTTTTTTCAGTTCTAGTTAAGTTAATTAAATTAAATAAGAGCCCAGGTGGTAGTTTGTTGCCTAAAGTTGGGTATAAGGCTTAATTAAGGGATAAAATTAGAATTATTAAGTGAAAAAACTCATTTTTTTTAACTCGAAGGTTAAGGGTAGGCTTATTCCTGTTTACAATCTGTCGTATCAGTTTGCTCGTGGTGAAGAAACCGGTTCTAAGTGGTATATCCAGAGACGGGGGCAGAGAAGGAGGGGAATCTCGCTCCCCCCTCCAGGCTGGATCGAGTTAAAAATTCATTTATTCAAAGTTTTAAATAATTTTCAAAACTTAAATAAATTTTAAATAATTTTCAAAACTTAATTATATTTTAAATAACAATTTGAGAATTTAAATTTTAAATTATTTTGAGAAAAAATTAAAACTAGGTTTTGGGTTTATTACTTTTTTTTTTATTATTTTATAATTTATAATTTTAGAATTCATTTTCATTCCAGTTATAGACCTGATGACGGACACAGAATTTGTGTCCGAAACGTTGTTCAAATTTTTTTTTTCAATATAATTTATAAAATATTTACAAGAGTTAAACCCAAAACCGAGTTTTAATTTATTCCTTAAAATAATTTAAATTTTAAATACTCGTGAAAGAAATTTATTTTTTAAATTAAATACACTTTTCGACTGCAAGAGTCTTAATTTTGCATATACCAAGTATTATTTAATATTATAGACCATAGCTATTATCGATGGCACCCGGGGACGTGCCACATACTTATTTCCCCCCCCCCCCCAGTAAATACTTAAAATATTATTAAACACCACTGATGATGGTCGAAACCTAGAATCGAAATATTAACCGTGGGCAAACTTTCTTTATTTATACAACTTTAAATAAAGTAAAAATAAATTTCTAGTATTTATTTAATAGACAACTTTGTTTTCCCCTGTCTCTAGAGTATGCTATTAATAACACACAAAACAATTATGAATTGTTATTTAGCTCATTAAAAGTTAAAATGTATTAATTTTCGTTTGTGAGCGTGCATACATATATTAATACGTAATAGTTCTACCACCTAGGGAGTTTAAAATGTTTTTTCTAAACATAGGAAATAAATTTGTCTGATTAAAATTAAAAAAAAAAAAATACAATTAGATTCCCATCAAATTTATTTAGTTGAAACAAACAAAATGTTATTACTGATAACATCTTCCTCTCTGATTATATTATATATTAATGTTTTTTTTTTTGTAGTATCTCCTAAAATATTGAGTTTATCGAAATAATACACGAATACATTATTATCCTATTTGAAATTTTGAACAACTTTTGTTTGAAAAGTTTTTTTTTATATCACTTAAACTTTAAAAGATATAGAGGTTTTTTTGTTTTAAAGAATAGCGCCACCAAAAGGATTAATTGTAAACTAATTAATTAAAAAAAAATAATACAATTTTAATCATATGGGAAATTTGAATAAAATTCCTTCTGCCTAATTAACGCAAATATTTTTATTTTAAATTAAATTTCTTTTAGAATTTAAAATACTTTTATTTTCTAATTAAAACTCGCTATTAATTTATAACAAACTGCAACGGGGTTGAAATCAGAAAAATCAAAATATCTCGTCTAATATTCGTTTTAGAGAAAGTACACCCAAATACAAAATTATTCTATTTCACAGTTCTAACAACTTTTGTTTGAAAGAATTTTTTATATCTCTCAATCATTAGAAGATATAGAGGATTTTATTGAATTTGCCACCTGAAGGATGAATTTTTAATTAATTAATTATGAAAACAAATACAATTTGCAAGATATTAGGATATAATATCTTCTCACTAATTAACACAAATATTTTCAAAGAATAATTAGAGGCCCGGAGGCAGGGAAAGGGTTAATTTATTAATAATCACATTGTAAGTAGAATACTATTATTGTAAGTATGGACCATATATATTTTAAAAAAATGTAAACATTTTAACCAAGCTGTATGTTTGTCTTTATACATGTCCACCTCGCATAAAAGCGTTATTATTTATCCAGGGAGATCAACATTAACTAGCAAGAGGAGTGTACGGCCTTCCTGTCCCCGATTTGAACAAAATTTTTTTTTGTTTATGTTTGGTGACAGGAAGGCCGTGCACTCCCAATGTAAGTTAAAAAAAAAATTAAGCTAGAATCAAAAAATTTAAATTTTATAGTCGATGCGATTGACTAACCTGTTTATTGTTTAAAATAAAGATAAATTTATTAACTACCCGCATTAGAGGTAACAGTCCTCGGTAGCTAGGTCCAAACCAACACAAAACAAAATGTATGCTCATTAATTCCATAGAAACAAAACTAAGGTTGCCGACCCCAACTTTCTCAGAGAGATATTTTATAATCACCTATTTGGTTATCCCAAGGGATATCCAACTCTCCTGAATTGTGAAGTAAAAAGTCGATCTGATGGCTATCAAACTTGAGCAAAGTCCTCTCTTCTCTGTCAATTAGTTGGAATAATTAACCCCAGTGAGTAACAAAACAGGAACTAATAAAATGGATTCAAAGCTATTCTAAACACATCAGAACAGGTAACTTTGCTTTAAGGGGAGGAATTTGTAGATACGATTATCAACGAACGAACGACCTTTGAAGGTTGAAACAAAATTTTTATTATATAAACTTTTAATTAAGAACAAAAAGGGATTTCAAATTGAATAATCAAAAAAATATAAACTTTAACTATATACAAAATTGTTCTATGTATCATTTCGAACAAATTTTGTTTAAAAAGTGTTTTTCTATCTCTTACCGTTTAAGAGATATCGAACTTTTTTCTAATTTAAATTAGCGCCACCTGCTGGATGAATTTTCAATTAATTAAGGCTACTAATTAATTAAAAACAATACAATTTCATTTATTAACTGTAAATTAGAATAAATTTATTCTCGCTAATTAACACAAATATTTTATTTTTTTTTTTTTTTTTTTTTTAAACATTCACACTTTTTTCTCATTCACACTCACACACACATTCATACAGTCTTTTCGGCAACTGAGGCCATATAAGACTTTTTACGATATCCGTTATTAATAAATATACATATATGGGGTCCAGGCATTCTTATTTAAGCCATTTGGTATCCAATTGGCTTAAATAAAATTATCGGACTGCCTGGGGTCCGAACCCGCGACGTTTGGTATATGAGGTTAGCACGCTAACCTCTACGCCATGCCCCGAGGGCAATATTTTATTTAAATTTAATACAAAATATTTTTATTTTATTTTTTTAATTAACTCCCGCTATTGATTTTTAACAAACTCCAAAGAGGTTCGAACCACAAAATTTAAAAATCTTAATTATTCAGTTTAAAGAAATTATTATTAAATAAAAAATTATTTTATTTATGATTTTCAACAACTTTTGCTTGAAATTTTTTTTTTTTAATTTGATTTCGTATTGGAAAGCAGAAAAAAAAATCTCTTAGTCTTATAAAATTAAAACATGCGAACTTTTTTTTTTATTTTTAATTTCTTATTCAGTCAGAGAGAGAGCTTTAAGAATTTCTTTCTTTTTTTTTGGCCCTTCGTTATTTATTATTCGATCGATAAAAGAATTGAAATCCGTTTACGTCAATTAATTATTCACTAGCCTCTCTCTCTTTTTTAACCTTTTCTACCAAAGCCTTCTGCTAATAAAAACCCCAGGATTGCGAGATGAAATATATATATTCTAAATCGTGCCATTTTTCTGAGTAAAATGATATACAATACATGTATTTAAATTTGTTTTAATTAGTTAAAAAATCATTTATTTAATTTGAGGTGAGAGCGACGGCCATTTTTTTTTTTAATTTCACAACAATAATAATTTTAATAATGATTTAATTATTTATTTATTTTTATTGTTTTAAATTGACGCAATAATTAAAATTTATTTAAAATAAAAGTTTTAAATTAAATTTCTTTAACGTCTTTTTCTTTTTTTTTCTACCCCCACCCCCATCAAACGGAAAGTGTTAAGAAAATAGGTTGGCGTTCTAATTAAAAGCGTCAAATACTTGAAGCCTACAAAACAAATATAAACTAACCCCTTCCCCACCTCCAACACCTACGAAATAAAATTTTTAGCGGGGGGTTGTTAATTAAAAGTGAGGAGACTCGGTTTAATTTAACTTTACAACTATTTCAACATTTTTCGGAATACGGAATTTCCTTCTTTTTTTTTCTTAATATATATCAAATAAGATAAGGATTTAGATAATAAATTAAATAAATACAACATTTACATATAAATTAAAAATATATAATTTTTTTTTTTATATATGAATATAAATTGAAATATTGAAATTTACATAATTATTAAAAATATTGGCTTTGGAGATTCGCCGCTTAGAAATATCAATTCTAGGGAAATTCATAAAAAAAAAAGATAGAGAAAATTCTTTCAAACAAAAATTGTTGGAAATGTCAAATAGAACAATTTTGTATTTGGGTGTTATTTCTCTAAAGTTGATAGTTGAGAAGATATTTTGATTTTTGATATTTGGACCTCTTTGGGGATTTGTATAAATCGATTGCGAGGATTAATTAAAATAATTATTTTATTTTATTATCTGTGTTAATTAGATAGAAGGAATTTTATTCTAATTTTTTTTTTACAATTCATCCCTGTGGTGGCGCTATTCTAAAACAAAAAAGGGTAAAGGAGCAAAGATAGAAAAAATTCTTTCAAACGAAAGTTGTTAGAAATGTTAAATAAAACAATTTTGTATTCGTGTATAATTTTGCTAAAATGAATATTTGATGAGATATTTTAATTTTATATGATTTGAAGAAGCCCCTTTGGAATTTGTTTTAAATTAATAGCAAGTTTTAATTATAAAATTAAAATATTTTCTATTTAATTATTTTATATTTGTGTTAATTGGTGAGAAGAAATTCTATTCTAATTTCTCGCAAATCATATTTGTCATAATTCATCCATCAGGTGGCGAAATAAATAAAATCCTCTATATGTTCAGATATAAAAAATTCTTTCAAACAAAAGTTGTTAGAAATATCATTTAGAGTAATTTTGTATTTGGGTGTAATTTCTCTAAAATGAACATTAGACGAGATATTTTAATTTTTCTGATTTCAACCCCGTTCGAGATTGTTATAAATTAATAGCGAGTTTTAATTAGAAAATAAAAATATTTCTATCTAATTATTTTTAACCAGCAGACGAATTTGGACTGTCAATTTCATTCTCATATGAGGAAATCAGGAAGAGTGTTAAATTATTAATAGGGTCCGACCGAAACAAGATTTTCAGCCGAAACCGAAACCGAATTTCGGCTGAAACCGAAACAGAAACTTGTATTTCCTATACAAAATTCATATCATTTTATCTTTTTTTTTTTTTGGAATTTTTCCGTCCTTCGGAAAATATTTTTCCTTCTGAGGAAATTTTTGTATTTTACCTTTTTTTAGGGAGACTAAATTTTTTCCGCCGGTCAGGAAATTTTTTTTCCCCTCCCGTGAAAATCATTTGACCTTATTTTTTTTTTTGCGTGCGAGTCTCATTCCATCTTTTCAGACTCAGGTTTCGGCTGGATTTCTTTTTTTTTTTGCCGAAACCAGGATTTTTGGCCGAAACTGAATTTATGGTCGGTTCCTAATTATTCCTAATTATTAATAATTGTAAATATTTTTGTAAGAATTTTGCAGACTTATAAAGGACATTATGGAGAGTCCAGGGAAAAAAACTCAGGTCCCGAAATTCATATAACTTTATGAGTTATTAATTCCTAAAGTTACATTTTCTCCGAATTATAGAAATATTTATCTATTCTTTGCATTTATGTATTCTATGAATGTAAACAAATCCTCAAGCAGGCAATGGATTGGAATTTTAAATAATTTTCTTTTCATCATTAAGCAAAGGAGTCGCCCTCGGGGCTTGGTGTAGGGGTTCGTTCGGAATCTACAGGGGTTTAAACTTTCAAATTAGAATTTACCGCAGCGCGGTAAAATGAAATGATAGAAAAAAAATAAATGGTGAAATCTTTAACTGAAAAACAATTCTTTCTAACCGTATATTCAACATAATTATACCTCTTAAGACAGGAGTTATTCAAGCCGATAAACTTTTTCGTGCATGCCTCCCTAACCTGCCACTATAGACACATGATTTGTAAGACGTTGTCACGTCAAATATAGGCCTATGTGACAAGCACAGAACACAACTTTCTTTCACCGAAGTTTGTGTACTGTGCGAGCAGTCACACCAGACTTTTAAGGTTAAAGTGAAAGGCCAAAAGGTGAATGTAATCCGCTCTCTCTTTCTCTCTCTCAATTATTTTTTTTTTTATTTATTAATAAAATTATTTTAAAAAGATAATAAATAAAAGCATTAGATGAAGGAGAAATTAAATTAAGACTTTCTAAAAGCCTTTAAAATAAAAAATAAAAAAAAAGAGAAATTTAATGAATAAATAAACGATAGAGAGGGGGGTGGGAGGAAAAATACACAATAGAAAACCATTTATTTATATTGTAGTTATTTGTATAAGTGACCCGTTTTTCAATTAGCAAGGTAAATTAGCAGTTGATTCGAGGATAAATGAATGGAATAATGAAAAGAGCAAATGAGAAGGAAAAGGGGGATGGGGGTGGGGAGGCATTTACCCCTCCACCTCCCCTCCCTCTCTCTCTCTCTCGCATTACAAAATGATTAAAGAATAAAGGAGAAATTATTCTGTCGTTATAAAAATAACACAGTAATTTTGTTGACTGAGAATTTGAAGCTATTTCTGGGTATTTTGGTAGCGCTGATTCCAAAAATGCCATCAGTTTTGCCCCCATCACGTCAGATTTTAGAGCTATAGAGAAAATAAAATTTTAATAGAAAATGTGCTCTAAAGCGGCTCTAATTTTATATTACCTGGTTGCGACACCCCTTAAAATTATGCAGATAGATAGAATACATATAAATTTAAAGTTTCATCCCAATCGGAGGTCATTTAGACGTGCCTCAAACGGCTTAAAGTTCAGAAAAATCGAAATTTTCAAGATTTTTTTTGCTTTGGTCACCCCTAATACAATTTTAGATAACCCTGAATGGTAAAAACATATATGTACGATATTCTATAGTTCTTTGGCTTTCTAAAAATCATTCATTCGTAAAAATCTGTTAATTATTAACGAAATTATTAACAAAAACGTCATCAAAGAAAAAACACAAGTACACTCACTGGTCGAAAAAAATAGACTTCTTGTTCTTTTACAAGTATAAAGAGATATGACATTCTAGAAATATTTATTTTTATAATATTTAATATAGTTAGTGCCCGTGACCAGATGTTCAGAGAGGATACATTAGCTTCTCGTGGATAGGTTTCGCTTTTTAATTCAATTGAAGTTCATTTTGTTCGACCAGTGAGTGTACTTGTGTTTTTTCTTTGCTGACGTTTTTGTTCATAATTTCGTTAATAATTAACAGATTTTTACGAATGAATAATTTTAGAAAGCCAAAGAACTATAGAATATCATACATATATGTTTTTTTTTCATTCAGGGATATCTAAAATTGTATTAAACTGAAACCAATTTTGAGAAAAAAAAGTGAAAAAGTAAAGTATTAGTACTCTTTGGCCGGTTTTGTTTAAAAGATTCGTGTGGTGCAGGTAGTAATTCATTAAAGTTATATTTTATAACATTTGGATGTGTATTCAGCAGGTGTAAAAATTTGATATTAAAATAGTGAAAATAGAAGGATTTTTTTTATTATTTCCTTTTTCTTATTACCTACGAAGATATATTAGTAGTAGAAAAAAAGGGGTGTGTAATTTTAACAAACAAATAAATAAATAGAGCAACGACACGAAACGTAAAAGGAGAGGAAAAAAAAAAAAAAATTCAACAAGTAAGAGAAAATAAAAGAAACAAGAATATTTATTGATCCTATTCTAAAATTAAAATAACTTCAATTGCTATTTCAGTTGAGTGTGTAACTCGCAATCAATGTAAAATCTACTCTTTTTGTAAACATCTTATTCTTCTTCCATTCCATTCCAAGGCGCCTTATTTGTCTTGCGATTAAAAGAGGCGTCTCGAAAAACCGTTAATAGCCGTTTCAGAAGCTGGTTACTCTAGGGGGCAAGAGATGGCGTTAGTTCTGCCAATAGGGAAACAAACCATTTCATTTGAAAGGTTCCAGCTAATTAATTAAAGGAAAAAATTAATTATTTTTTAACACAATGATTACGAATTTCATTATCTATAAGATATAGAGCGATTTTTTTAAAAATATCTTTTATTTAGCGCGATTAATCTAAAAAAAAAATTTATTTTTTCGAAAGTCAAAAAAAGGGCTTCTATAAGTTGTAGATATTTCAAATACCTTTAATTTAAAAAAAATTTGAGGTCGATAGCTTCAAAATTGTGGCCGCTGGAATCTTCCAAAATTAGCACCCCGAGACCTTATAGTCCAAGAGCTGGCGCCAAAAATTTTCTGAAGGCTAAATAATGTCAGAATAGGTTGCATTTTAGTGATGGGAAGAAATTCTAGAATCAGCACTTCCAGTAACAGAGCCTTTGTCGGGAATAAGCCGGTAAAGTTGCCGGAAGATGGTTTTTCGCAAATATCTCGAAAACTATGCGGTTTTCCGCAAAAATTCATCTATACAAAAATAATTAAAATTAAATTACAAACAAAAATGGTCTAATACATAATCACGCTAAAGTGAACGGTTCGGGAGATATAGAGGGGGTTCATATGAAAAGAGACACTGAGATAGATAAATATTTATATCTTGTTACCATGACAACCGTCAAATTTTACCCCGCTACATCTCCCGAACCGTTCACTTTAGCGTGTTTATGTACTAGACCATTTTTGTTTATAATTTAATTACGATTATTTTTGTATAGATGAATTTTTGTGGAAAACCGTATAGTTTTCGAGATATTTGCGAAAAACCATCTTCCCGCAAATTTACCGGCTTATTACCGCCAAAGGCCCCGGTTATGGAAGTGCTGACTCTAGAGTATCTTTCCATCAATAAAATGCAACCTATTCTGAAAATATTAGCCTCCATGCCCATTTTTGTCGCGTCTTGGACTATTTGGCGTTGTGTGACCAGTCACACCAGATTTTTATTTTATTTATTCGAATAGGTCATGATATTATCATTCTCCTTTCGTTTTTTTTTTTTTTTTTTTTTATTTAAGCCCACATAAATATTTATACTGTAGAATGTCTATCGTCACCACCCCTAATGAATATTTTTTATTATTATTATTATGTATTCATCCTCTGGAAATAATTACGCTATTTAAATTTTCTGTTTTTTTTTTTTTTTTTGTTTGTTTGCCACACAACGCGCGCACTTTTTGTCCTGTTCTTTATTTATTATTTAAATTTTCATAAATGAAAATATTTAGAAATAAGACTTGAAAAAAAAAAAAAAACACCCCATAAAAATTCGTCAAGTAGTTTAAGAAAAATTCAAATTTAATTTAAATATCACAATTATTTTTCTATAAATAATGATTTATAATAAATTTTATTTAAGAACATTAAGGCACTTATAAAGATTTAAGGCTAATTTTTTAATATGTTATTAATCACTATCACATACGTATAAAATAAAATTTTGAAGCAGATCTGACGCAGGGTTATCGTGTAATTAATTATTAAAAAAATTTGAAATTTAACATGTAGTCTATGGGGAATATCGACGAAACGCACACATATCGAATTATATAGCCACCTCTGTAATAGATAAAAAAACAAAAAAGTTAGATTTTTATCAATTAACTTCCGTAGAATACGTTAAAAATAAAATCAAAATTTTCTGCCGTGGGATTTAACAAGAGAGTCGAAAAATTCCCGAAAATGACAGTCACTTTTAAAAAATAAGTAAGTCCGTGACTCAGACAGGTGTGGCAACGTCGCATAAAATAAAACGCGTTTCACGCTTTCATTTTTTTTTTTAATTGACGATATTTTCTCTCGCAAATCGCCCGCCCAACTGATTTGCAATGCTCATTGTAATATATTAAATTAAGTACAACAGCAAGATCAACATAAACAGCTGTTAAATGCAAATGTTGCCAGATCTATATTATACTTGAGTCAAAAGTCTTCCAATTATTATTTTTGATAATTAAATTATTACCTTAATCCAATGAGAGGTCTCGAAATTATAATAAAATTTTTAATTTTATTAAAAAAACAAATTTAGATTCCATTATGACTTACAGAGTTCTGTCCGAACAACCTTAAAGATATTAAACAAATGATATAGCCCAACATTTATTTATTTTTTTCTCTCTAAAAGAGAAAGTGAAAACGTTTTCATTTTTATTATTATTTTTTTTTCAAACATATCAAAAGAGTTTTGGTAACGATGCGTATCAAATAAATATAAGATATCAATATAATGGAACATCTCGAGTAAATATAAATAAAACTCTTCGCTTTTTTTTTCTTTATTATATATTGACATAACGTTCAAATTGGACTCTATTTTGGACACAAGAATGATGTCGATCATATTAATAATAAAGAGTGTTTAGAAAGAGAAATATTAAATGAAATCCATTTCAAGAGATGTTAAATTAAAATAGATATCCTATACATTTCTAAGTAAATTTAGCACAAATACAAATCATTTAATAGAATTTAAATAAAATTAAGTAAAATATATCAATTTTCAATTTAAGGGACAAATCAACATAATCTCGATATGTTTAATTGCTCTCTAAAATCAAAATAGTGAAAATCTCACTATTCAGTAGTTAATATTCTCTATTTAAAATAGTTAAAGGTATACCACTACTAGGGACACGAAAAAAGTATCGATACTTCCTGGTATCGATACTTTTGTTTCGATACTAGTACTTTTTTTACTCGATACTTTTCTTTCGATACTTTACTCATATGAGTACTTGATTGCCGGTATCGAATGAAAAGTACTCATTCAAATTTCATTTTTTTTTTAAGTTTTTTCGGCATCTTAGGCCATATAGACAGACTTTAAACGTTATATAAATATTTTAATTGCGATTCTGCCAAAGAATATCGCATATTCTTTTTTTTCTTGATATATTTAAATAGTAAGTTGATATACATGTATAACAGTTGGTCGATATTTGTGTGATAGACTTTATTCCATCATATTCCTAATAATTATTTATTAATAATTGAAAATTTGATACTTTTTAATAAAAACCCTTTCATTTAATGACATTAAATTTCTAATTTAATTTTTTTTGTATTATTGCAAACTGTATTTACTAAATTTGAAAGTGCGCAAATATTACATAGAAAGGCCAATATATATATTGGCCTTTCTATATATATAAACTAATAAAAATACTGGTCGACAAGGTTCTCTTCACAAGAAATCTGATAAGTGAATTTAGTACATTTTTTTAGAGTGAATTCAGATTTGTAGTTAGAATTTTTCCATCAGCCGTTTAGAGCACTTTTTCTATTAAAATATTTTTCTATATATCTCTCAAAAGTGTGCCTGATGGGGAAAAACTGAAATGATATTTAAATTTATGAAAAATATTTCTAGAATCTCATATCTATATCCTTATTCTTGTGAAAGAAAAAAAGTTCATTTTTGTCGACCAGTGAAAATGGACAGACTTTTATTTTGGCGAAATCCGTATTTTGGTTGAGAAAGCCCCCTCCTCCTGGTGCTCATTGCTTTGGGAAAAATGGCATACCATTATACCCCTTTGATCTTCCGTTGAGCCCTTTGAACGACGTCAGGAGCCTAAGATGCCGAAAAAACTTTAAAAAAAGAGGAAAAATACTCATACTTAAAAAAATACTCGATACTTGGTGGTATCGATACTTTTCATCCGATACTTTCTGGTATCGATACTTTCCTTTCGATACGATACCAAGTACAAGTATCGATACTTTTTTTCGATACCGTATCCCTAACCACTACTAAATAGTGGATATTCACTAATCGAAATAGTGAACAGATAACAATATTCACTTATTTGATTAGTGAGAAAATCCTGTCTTGTCAGTACTGAAAAGTAGTAAATAAATTACTCTTTCAAATGGTGGAATTTTTAGAAATAAATTTATAAAAATGACATTTTTAATGATTCAGGAATTTTAGAATATTTATTTTTGTAAAATTTATTAAAAACCGTGACGACAAAAATAGGAAAGTTGAAATTTAATATATATGACGAATTTTGATTTTACTATTTCTTTAATAACTCTTAAACGAGCTGATATATTAATTTGCTTTCTTCGCTAAAACCTTCCTTAGAAGAATATCTAAATTCGTTGTTTCAGGCGTTTTTTGAAATTCGGCCCTAAAGTGCCCCAAATCGCCATTTTTGTAAAAAATTCGGATTTTGGTAGAACTTTTTACTGAAACGAGATATCAATATGCTTTCTACGCTAAAAAGCCCCCCTAAATGAACCCCTAAAAACTAATTTCGGGGGTTTTTTGAAATTCGGCCCCTAAATACCCCAAATCTCTATTTTTGTGAAAAATTCGGATTTTTCAACTTTTAACTGAAATGAGATATCAATATGCTTTCTACGCTAAAGCCTCCCCCCCCCCTATCTCCATCCCCCCATCTCATAAAATTAATTTTGGGGTTGTTTTTTGAAATTCGGTCGCTAATACCACAATTAGGGACACGAAAAAAGTATCGATACTTCCTGGTATCGATACTTTTGTTTCGATACTAGTACTTTTTTTACTCGATACTTTTCTTTCGATACTTTACTCATATGAGTACTTGATTGCCGGTATCGAATGAAAAGTACTCATTCAAATTTCATTTTTTTTTTTTTTAAGTTTTTTCGGCATCTTAGGCCATATAGACAGACTTTAAACGTTATATAAATATTTTAATTGCGATTCTGCCAAAGAATATCGCATATTCTTTTTTTTCTTGATATATTTAAATAGTAAGTTGATATACATGTATAACAGTTGGTCGATATTTGTGTGATAGACTTTATTCCATCATATTCCTAATAATTATTTATTAATAATTGAAAATTTGATACTTTTTAATAAAAACCCTTTCATTTAATGACATTAAATTTCTAATTTAATTTTTTTTGTATTATTGCAAACTGTATTTACTAAATTTGAAAGTGCGCAAATATTACATAGAAAGGCCAATATATATATTGGCCTTTCTATATATATAAAAATACTGGTCGACAAGGTTCTCTTCACAAGAAATCTGATAAGTGAATTTAGTACATTTTTTTAGAGTGAATTCAGATTTGTAGTTAGAATTTTTCCATCAGCCGTTTAGAGCACTTTTTCTATTAAAATATTTTTCTATATATCTCTCTAAAAGTGTGCCTGATGGGGAAAAACTGAAATGATATTTAAATTTATGAAAAATATTTCTAGAATCTCATATCTATATCCTTATTCTTGTGAAAGAAAAAGGTTCATTTTTGTCGACCAGTGAAAATGGACAGACTTTTATTTTGGCGAAATCCGTATTTTGGTTGAGAAAGCCCCCTCCTCCTGGTGCTCATTGCTTTGGGAAAAATGGCATACCATTATACCCCTTTGATCTTCCGTTGAGCCCTTTGAACGACGTCAGGAGCCTAAGATGCCGAAAAAACTTTAAAAAAAGAGGAAAAATACTCATACTTAAAAAAATACTCGATACTTGGTGGTATCGATACTTTTCATCCGATACTTTCTGGTATCGATACTTTCCTTTCGATACGATACCAAGTACAAGTATCGATACTTTTTTTCGATACCGTATCCCTAACCACAATTCATCATTTTTGTAAAAAATGCATTTTTTTCCCAACACTTTTCTTCTCTTCTCCCATCTCTTATATATAAAGAGACTTGTGACTAACTTACTTACTTACTTACTTACTTACTAAGTGATGACAACGCCCAGCCTAAACTATAAGACCTATAAAGTTGAAATTTCGCATGTAGATTACTTTTATTGCGTAGGCGTCATTTAAGAAGCGAATTTTCGAAATTCCGATTTTAAGACCCCCAAATCGACATTTTTGGGTAAAATTTTGATTTTACTATTTCTTTAATAACTCTTAAACGAGATGAGATATTAATTTGCTTTCTTCGCTAAAACCTTCCTTAGAAGAATATCTAAATTCGTTGTTTCAGGGTTTTTTGAAATTCGGCCCTAAAGTGCCCCAAATCGCCATTTTTGTAAAAAATTCGGATTTTTAGAACTTTTTACTGAAATGAGATATCAATATGCTTTCTACGCTAAAAGCCCCCCTAAATGAACCCCTAAAAACTAATTTCGGGGTTTTTTGAAATTCGGCCCCTAAATTACCCCAAATCTCTATTTTTGTGAAAAATTCGGATTTTTCAACTTTTAACTGAAATGAGATATCAATATGCTTTCTACGCTAAAGCTTCCCCCCCCTATCTCCATCCCCCCCATCTCATAAAATTAATTTTGGGGTTGTTTTTTGAAATTCGGTCGCTAAGTACCACAATTAGGGACACGAAAAAAGTATCGATACTTCCCGGTATCGATACTTTTGTTTCGATACTAGTACTTTTTTTACTCGATACTTTTCTTTCGATACTTTACTCATATGAGTACTTGATTGCCGGTATCGAATGAAAAGTACTCATTCAAATTTCATTTTTTTTTTTAAGTTTTTTCGGCATCTTAGGCCATATAGACAGACTTTAAACGTTATATAAATATTTTAATTGCGATTCTGCAAAAGAATATCGCATATTCTTTTTTTTTCTTGATATATTTAAATAGTAAGTTGATATACATGTATAACAGTTGGTCGATATTTGTGTGATAGACTTTATTCCATCATATTCCTAATAATTATTTATTAATAATTGAAAACTTGATACTTTTTAATAAAAAACCCTTTCATTTAATGACATTAAATTTCTAATTTAATTTTTTTTGTATTATTGCAAACTGTATTTACTAAATTTGAAAGTGCGCAAATATTACATAGAAAGGCCAATATATATATTGGCCTTTCTATATATATAAAAATACTGGTCGACAAGGTTCTCTTCACAAGAAATCTGATAAGTGAATTTAGTACATTTTTTTAGAGTGAATTCAGATTTGTAGTTAGAATTTTTTCCATCAGCCGTTTAGAGCACTTTTTCTATTAAAATATTTTTCTATATATCTCTCTAAAAGTGTGCCTGATGGGGAAAACCTGAAATGATATTTAAATTTATGAAAAATATTTCTAGAATCTCATATCTATATCCTTATTCTTGTGAAAGAAAAAAGGTTCATTTTTGTCGACCAGTGAAAATGGACAGACTTTTATTTTGGCGAAATCCGTATTTTGGTTGAGAAAGCCCCTCCTCCTGGTGCTCATTGCTTTGGGAAAAATGGCATACCATTATACCCCTTTGATCTTCCGTTGAGCCCCTTTGAACGACGTCAGGAGCCTAAGATGCCGAAAAAACTTTAAAAAAAGAGGAAAAATACTCATACTTAAAAAAATACTCGATACTTGGTGGTATCGATACTTTTCATCCGATACTTTCTGGTATCGATACTTTCCTTTCGATACGATACCAAGTACAAGTATCGATACTTTTTTTTTCGATACCGTATCCCTAACCACAATTCATCATTTTTGTAAAAAATGCATTTTTTTCCCAACACTTTTCTTCTCTTCTCCATCTCTATATATATAAAGAGACTTGTGACTAACTTACTTACTTACTTACTTACTCAAGTGATGACAACGCCCAGCCTAAACTATAATACCTATAAAGTTGAAATTTGGCATGTAGATTACTTTTATTGCGTAGGCGTCATTTAAGAAGCGAATTTTCGAAATTCATGGCCCCACCCCTATCCTCCCACCCGCCAAAACAAATTAAAACCCCTAATTTATTTTTTTATTATTATTATTTGAAATTCCTATCGGGATCCCCGTTTATTTACCCGAGGTGCTTTCGTGTACGAAGACACACACCTCAAACCCAACCGGCCTCTGGCCGTAGCCATCTACCGGCACCCCGTGAAGTTACATCATTTCCTGTCTCTAGCTCCTCCTCCTACTTTCGTCTCTAGCTAGTGAACTAATCCTTATTTCTGGTTCCAACCGGCTCCTTATATCCAACCTCTTCTATGCTATGGAGGATGTCCTAGTTTGAGGAGGGACTCCCTCAGCACCGGCGTGTAGCCTGCTCCTTTCGAAGAATGCATCACTGAGAGGGAATCTTCTTTACGTCCCTTCCACAGGACGGGATGTCACAGCAACTCCCTCTCCTCGTAGAGTTGCCTGGGGGCTATTGTGGTGAGATCCTATATTCCAATCCAGGGCTTGCTTGAGGATTTGTTTACATTAAATAAATATTTTTATTTAATGAAAAATCCCGCATGCCAGGGGTTTGAACAGGGATCTTCTTTGCAGAAGCTGACACCCTAGCTCACTACACCAGCGAGCCCCCCCCTAATTTATTTAATATTATTAGAATTTATATAATTTTAATACACATAATCTATTTGTGAGATTTAATAATTTTTTTTGAAGAAATTTAAATTTTATAAAATTTTAGAATAATACTATTATATTTCCTTTAACATCTTTTAAACCATAGGCTCTCAACATAGGCGATAACGCCCCTCCCTCCTGAGTGCGTTTCAGACTTTCAGGGGGCCGTACATGACCAAGAGAAAATTATGTGGCATTGAGATGGTGCAGAAATCGCGTGGGCAGATAAAAAAAAAATACTCGCTAATCACGTACTAAAGTAAATTAAAAATTAATATCGTGTAATTTTTGTTATTACAGGTATTGCATTCATTTTTATCACGTGGATTTATATAGTATTGTAGAAATGTTGATAACTTAAAAGATAAATTGGCTTCAAGTTACTGAACGCGGCGACTTTTCGTTGTATTTTACTCAAATAGAACCTGATATTATCAAACTCCTTAAAATCGAAAAAATTCCTTTAATTTTCTCATTAGTTATGTCATAAATTTATGTCTTTTGAAGATTACTAAAACTATAGGAGACTCATGTCTAATCGGATCAACTGCGGGTTACGAATCTAGAGTTGCCCACCCAATTCAGATCCCACTTGCCGTGAAAATTTTCAAACATTGCCAATCTCTCCTCTCTCTTTCTGTAATTGAAGTAAATCTTCGTTTACAGATGTGAAAATAAAAAATTAAAAAAATTTAAAAAAAGGGACAGTCAGCAAAATAAGTTTGAGAAACTATGTTTTAAACGATAATAGATATCAATTTAAATAATACATCAACATGATTTTTTCGATTTAAGTTTCTTGAATAAATATCTTTCAAGGGATGTAAAGTTATTTAGTGACCTCGGGCCTTAGGCTTTAAATTAAATAAAAAAGAAAAAATATCCTGAAACAAAAAATCTGGTGTAACCGGTTTTAACCTGTGGTTTTAACCGAACCACCCTCCCTTCCCCATTTTTACGAAATTTAGGATTTTTCAATTTACCTAAATCTCAACTTTTTTTTTTTTTATTAATTCCAAAAAAGTTATAATTTGTCTGATACATTACATTTATTGCCTTGGCCTTATTTACGAAGCGTCAAATTCTAATTTTAAAAGCACTGAATTCTCATTTTGGAGTTTTTTTTTTTAAATTTTATAATGACTTTTAAACGGATAGAGATATCAGTTTGTTTTTTGCGCTAAAGAAGAAACGAGGCATCGATGTTGAGGGTTGGCCACGAATTAAGAAGGTTTACGCTCCGGGAATTTCAGGGTTTCAACGATGGCCGTGCAAGAAACTTGCCCGCCGAAGGCGGGCAATTGCTCGCCGAAGGCGAGCAAAGCTCGCCGGTAGGCGAGCTTGGGGTCCAGGGGGCGAAGCCCCCTGGCTAGCGCAAGGTTCGCCGAAGGCGAACCTTGCGGCTAGTTGTGTATAAAATGTCCAAATATGAGATTAAAATTTTGATTATTTCAAGCAGTCAACATTTAAAATACACAGAGCATTTTTACTTTGTACTTATGAAATGCAAGTGGGTCAAGTTATTATCGGAAACTAAATAAAACTCGACACAAAACATCTGGTGTGACCAGCACGGTGCACAAATTTTCTCTTACTGCATGGTAAGAGAAAGTTGTGTGCTGTGCGTAATCACACCAGATTTTTATTAAATATTTCCAACAATTTTTTATAAAGGTCTTGAAGACTTAATTTGTTAATTCAATCAATTTATTATAATTAAATAATAAGATAAAATATGCAAAACGACCTTTTTAATATTCCCTTTTTTTTTGACGTCATCTTAAGAAAAAAAAAAACATTTTTTTAATAACAATTTATTCATTCTCTAATTTTTTAACGCCATCTTTCCTTTAAAAAAAAAACATAATAATAATTATATGCAAATTATTTACAAGAGAAATTTCATTATTTTAATACGATTTTTTTTTCCTCTTATCCCAAATTGGCTCTGTTCAATGCAATCTCTTATGAGTGGCTTCTTTGAATTAATCTCATTTTGTGTGTCGAGATATATTTAGTTTCCGATAGCACCTTAGTTTCAAACTTGCATTTTAAATGTTGACTGCTTCAAATAAACTATGGTTATTTTTCAAAATTTTAATCTCATATTTGGACATTTTATACACAATATAGAATCGTAAATAAATACAAAATTTCATAAGAATTGGAAAAAATTTTTTTAAAAGCGTAAAAAGGGCACCCCTTTTGAATTGAAATTAACATGCAAATCCCCTTATGGAGATTTGATATTGGCTCTATGGAAAGAAGAGCCGAAAGTGAATTTGAAAAAAAAATTGAATTACATCAGCAAAGTGTACTTCAAAACACTTTTAGGGCAAAATGAGAATATACATTTTAAAGAGCATCTAAAGAATTATTGGTTTTTGAATTAAAAAAAAAAATTTTTGGTGGGGGGAGAATATCGAAAAAAATAAAAAAATAAAATCAATAAAGTACTAGTATTTTTTGGCCGATTTTGTTCAAAAGCTTATTTTGAGTGCCCGGGAGGGTACCTAACTTAAATATAAAATTTCAATCCAGTAGCTCAATTCGTGCTAACAATCGTTACACACACACACAGACCAATTTGCGGGACCCACTTTTTTGGACTCAGGGGACCTCAAAACATGTATATCTATCATACTCTCGACATCGAATTTTTGACATGATCGAAATACTTTCTCTCTTTATATATTTCATATATAGGGTAAGAGAAAGTAAAAATCTAATGTGTGACATTACGGATTTACGAAGACACTCACACCTCAAACCCAACCGGCCTCTGGCCGTAGCCATCTACCGGCACCCCCCGTGAAGTTACATCATTTCCTATCTCTTAACTCCTCCTCCTTCGTTCGTCTCTAGCTAGTGAACTAATCCTTATTTCTGGTTCCAACCGGCTCCTTATATCCAACCTCTTCTATGCAATGGAGGATGTCCTAGTTGAGGAGGGACTCCTCAGCACCAACTCCTTTTTGAAGAATGCATCACTGATGCAGTGAACCCAAACATGAAATTCCGATTTCATTGAAACTTGGTACAATTAAATAAATGATAAATTCATATAAATTTGGTAATTTCGACCAATGAATGAACAAGTTTATTTTTAAAAAATTTTTTAATAATTATTTCGAAAATCAATGCTACAATAGTGAAAATCATTAAAAAAAGTGTTTCAATTCCAAGTTATCTATATTCAAGTTGAATTGAATCTAAGTGATTTCATACAATTGATAATTATGCTCTTAAATGAATAGGATTAGAATTAGTACTAGGTTTCTATCTAGCATCTCAACAAATAGTATTAATGACCATTCAAAGCACTTTGTAGCTGAAATCTATCTTGTTTAAATATTTTCAAAAATTGTTGCAAAAGGGACAGACAGAGATCTATTTTCGACAATATAATTTTGAAATAAACTAGGTTCTGCAAGTGCCTTCCTCCTTCTTCAAGCGCCCCCGTTAACCCATAGCCTACATCAAACCCATTAATTTCTGTTACCCCTTCAATAACATTATCAAGTTGAAAAGTTTCAAAATCCAAGAATCAATTCACTCAACAAACAGCTAGTCTCCTTTCAAAACAACTTGAAATTGCACTACCTGTTTTAAAAATTCAAAAATTAATTTTTTTAAAGTTCTGTTATTTCGATATCGAATTTTTTCTCGTTTAATGCATATTTATATTAGTTGTTTAATTGTTCAAAGTTTCATTGAAATCGGAATTTCATGTTTGGGTTACTTTATTTGTGAGAGGGAACCTTTACGTCCCGTCCACAGGACGGATGTCACAGCAACTCCCCCTCTCCTCGTAGAGTTGCCTGAGGGTTAAGATGGGGTCAGATTTTATATTCCAATCCAGTGCTCAAGCTTGAGGATATGTGTTACATTAAATAAATATTTTTATTTAATGAAAATCCCGTACCGCTGTGATTTGAACATGGATCTCCTTTGGTAGAAGCCGGCTGACACCCTAGCTCACTACACCAGTGGAGTTTCCATTGTGTTTATTTTAATTCTAATAATAATAATAAGTGGGAACAAGTATTTACCCAGTCCCCCAATGGCTGGCCTCGCAGCTTGTTTTTAAATAGCTCTCTCACGCCAGGTACTAGACGGTCATACTGCGTACTTCTTATTTTGGTTGTTATTGTTATCTGATTGGTGAGGTGAAAATTTCTCACAAATTTCCTCGATATTTAACGAGAAAAAAGATAAATACACGTCCTCTCCCTTTTTTATATTTTGAGAGCCCTTTAAGAGATGGAAAAAGATTCAACAAAGAAATAACAAGATCATAGGCATCTTTAAATACAATAAATTTAAATAAAGACAATTTGTCAATCATGCCTTTGACGAATGATGATAAAGCAGCAGAATTTAATTAATAACAATAATAACATTGCTTTCATTGTGAATTGAATGCTGGTGTTTTTAATATAAATCTGATGTGATCGGGAGGCACCTCTTACCTTCTCAGTAAGAGAAAGTTGTGTCACACCAGATTTTTTGTATCTACATATATTTAGTTTCCGCCACTATATTACAATTCAAGATGTAATAGATAGAAACAGAGAAAATATTTAGTATTTTTTGTTACCATGGCAACCATTTCTCCTATCTTTTCTATGAAGTACATTGTAAAGTGGTATTCAGAAGATTCCAATGGCAAAATGAGAATATATGACTTTTTTTAAAGAGCATCTAAAAAATAATTGATTTTGATTTTAAAACAAATCGTTGGAGCGAATTTTGAGAAAATCGAAAAAGTGCATCAGTAAAGTACTAGTACTCTATGGTCGATTTTGTTCAAAAGCTTCGTGTCACGTCCCATGGGGGTGCACAAATTTAAAATATATAATATCAACCTCCTAGCCCTTTTTGTTGTTGAGATACTCTTTTTGTTCACACAGGGACAGAAGACTTTTTTGGGATTCAGGGGACCTCAAAACGTGTATATCCACTGGGAAATCTCGACATCGAATTTTTGAGATGAATCTTAATACTTTTATATATATTAACATATATATATATAGGTAAGAGAAAGAGTGGGTCCTGCATTGGTCTGTGTGTGTGTGTGTGTGTGGACATTTTTAGCCATGCAGGAAATGAGCTACGAAGTTGAAATTAATATTTGGGTTAGGCACCCCAAAACTGGTGGAAATTAGCTTTTAAACAAATTCGGCCAAAGAATTACTAGTACTTACTGATGTACTCTTTAGATTTTTTCCGATTTCTCAAAATTCCGCTCCAACGAGATTTTTTTTCAAATTCAGAAATCAACTATTTTTTAGATGCTCTTTAAAATGAATATCAGTGAAATTTTTAGTGAAAATTGTTTGAAGTACACTTTACTGATGTGGAAGCATTCGTAGCTCATCTATGGAATCAGCGTGGTCAAATTTGAAACTAAAAAGCTAAGTGGGAAACTAAATTTATCTCAAATAACACTCACAGCTTCTGAGTTAGATAAATATATCTCTACCCAAAAAAAAAATCTGGTGTGAACAACCGAAGGGTTAAGAGAAAGTTAGTGTGCTGTGCGCCAGTTTACACCACATTTTTTTAGGACCTAAATCTGAGCAAGGAGTCTCTATGGATAATATAACCGACTCATTTTAAAATTACCCATTTAACAAATAATGAATCTCCTCGGGCCTTGGTGTGAGTGGTTACCGTGCCGGCCATTTGTACCAAGGGTCACAGGTTCGCATCCCGACAATTTATTTCACCTTAGATTGAAGGTACCAATCCAATTTGAATATGAGGTCTAAAAGCTGAAAAAGAACCTAATGAAATAAAAAATAAATAAATAAATAAATAAAAATAAAATAAAAAATTAAAAGTGAGATGAGAGAAACTGTGATGTGCTTAGTCACATCTGATTTTTGATATAAATCGCAGCAATGAAGAAAAATATTTGTTCTTAGAATACATATATATATATATATATATATATATAGATAAGAGAAAGTACAAAAAGTTAAAATTGTCTCAACTGTAGTTTGTTTCAACAACTTAACGTATGAATGGAATTTTGTTATAAGCATTAATCATTCTGTTGTGGTCCAACTCTTGAAGCATTTATCCTCGCCCCATCCATCTGCATTTTCTACGTAATTAAATTTAAATTTAACCTGCAATTACAATTAATACATAAATTAACAAAAAAAATCAAAAACAAGTTGACTAAAATTTTGTTGCTTTTTTTTTTGTTAAATTACAAACAAATTATTTTGAAATTTAAAAAGTTATTAATTTAAAATGACATTTTGTGACAGAAGGTGAAAAATTTCACAGGCCTACTGAAGTTAAATTTATTAAACTACAAAATTTTTTAAGGGGCGCATTTTGATAAAAAAAAATTTAAATTTTTTCACTTTTATGACAAAAATTTTACGCAAATGTTTTAAATTTTTTTTTATCTTTTAACTCGGATCGCGAAATTCTCAAAAGGGAAGTCGCAAAAATTCCAGAAAATGCAGAATTTGTCTATTGAAGAGTATTGAGTTTTGTCTTGCATTATGAAAATTAATTGAAATAATTAAATCTCTCAAATGAAAACGTTTCGGTCTCGATAGTTGCCATCTTCAGGGCCCAATAAATGTCAAGGAAATATATATTATTTGCATTAGGCAGCTATGCGTGATGATGCTCATCAGGTGAGAGATCTTTCAATGCTCCTGCAACCCTTCCTTGATACAACTCAACAGCCACAACTACAATACCAGTTTTTTTTTTGTTTTTTTTTTTTTAATAATATCTAATTCAAAATCAGCGACCTCAAAAACCCTTGTGACCACGTTTTCGAGATTTGGGGCCGCCCGACTTCGGCGCTATCATCAATATATTGGCGAAAAGCAAAATCCAAAGCTAGGCGGTTAAGTAGAGTTATATTTATAGGTAGGAGCTTAGCTATACAGGGTATAGAGAAAAAAAAGCTCTTTGATGTTCTCATGTCAAAGAGTATAGAATTCAAACTCAACTAACAATCAGTTGAACATTTGAGGTGTAAATTAGAGAGAGAGAAATCCGAGAGATTTCTTTTCGTTTATTTCGAAACAAAATTGAATGCTATCAAATAACAATACAAGATTAAAGAGAGATCAAGAAAGTGCCAATAGTTGAAGGAAATGAAAAAAAAATCGTTCATAACGTTATTTTGAAAATAATTAGAAGGAATTTCGAGGCATTATTAATTAAAATATCAAAAGGCGTTTGGAATTTAGATTACAATCTTTCTTTTTTTAGAGAATTGAAAGAAGGCACTACGCGTTTTGACTTGATTTTCTCGAATGAAATATGAAACAAAAGTCTTATCAAATTACATTGAATTTAATCCTCTTATTTTCGCTTTATGATTCTATTTCTAACTTCTTTGACACAGTTAGAATTTTAATTTTTTTTAATAAGATTTGGGCTCAAGGTTTCTAAAATAATATGGAAATTAAAAAAAAAAATCTGGTGTGACTGGTCGCATAGCACACAACTTTCTCTTAATTTCGCCAATAGAAAATAGTGTTCTGTGCTTATCACACCAGATATTTTTATGTCGACATATATTTAGTTTCCACCGACATATTAAAATTCAAGATGTAAAATTTATAAACATGGGAAGTTAGCGTGCCTACCTCCTATACCAAACGTAGCGGGTTCGAACCCAGGCAGTCCGATGATTTTATTTAAGCCATTTGGATACCAGATGCTTAAATAGAAATGCCTGAACCCTCAATATATATATTAGTTACAACAGTTATCGTCTAAAGTCTTAAATGGCCTGAGTTGCCGAAAAGACTTAAAAAAAAACAAAAAAACATGGGAAGTTATATTTTGTTACCATAGCAACCATTTCTCCTATCCAAAGAGTCAGGGATTTTAAATATCTTGCCTCTTTTGTGTCTTCTGAGGAGGGACTTGATAAAGAGCTAGACCACATGATCCAAGTTGGTTGGATGAATTGGAGAAGGGTGTCTGGAGTCCTATGTGATAGAAAGGTAAATGCCAAAGCCAAGGGAAAAATTTTTAAAACGGTAGTTTGATCCGCAATGATCTATGGCAGTGAGACCTGGCCGATAAAGAAAGCACAAGAAAGAAAGTTGGATGTGGCGGAAATGAAAATAGTGAGATGGGCATTGGAAAAAACAAGAAGGGATAGAGTGAGAAATGAGAAGATCGGCCTGGAATGGTAGAGGTGGTGAAGGTATCCAAAAAGATCCAGGAAAGTAGGCTGAGATGGTTTGGTCATGTGATGAGAAGAGAAGAGGAATATGTGGAGAAGAGAATGTTGAATTTGAAGGTGGAAGGAAAAAGACCAAGGTGTAGGCCCAAAAGAAGATGGATGGACTGTGTGACTGAGGACTGCAGGCAGAAGGGATTGGAGTTTGAGGATGCGCAGGATAGGGCATTGTGGAGAGGGAAAATAAAAATGAGCGACCCCTAGAAAAAAAACAATAGGGATAAGCCACAGCGAAAGAAGAAAAATTAAAGCATAATGTTTCAACTAGAGCCCACGGTTACCAGTTTAAAATTAATTTTTTTATAATTTGTTTCTGCATTTGAGGCTATTTATATTACTTGGTCCCTATTTATTCCAATTAATTGATATCCAATTCAATTCTTCGTCTGGGACTGGATTCGAACCCTTGACCTTTGGCTCATGTTTGTTCCAAACAATAATATGTGCCTTGATCCAATTGTTCAATCGAAAAAGATCTGTGGCTGTAGACTAAATGATGATGGAGTCATGAAAAAAAACACAAGACAAATGCAGCCAAATATTCTTTTATTTTAATTCTCGCCCCTCACGGCTGACGTTTCGGCCCGAAGTCTAGGCCATCTTCAGAGCCGGCTGGCAATAATCAAAAAGTGTGGAAATTGGCAACAACAGCGACAACATGCTGAATGTTGACCTCAGGCCGAAACGTCAGCCGTGAGGGCGAGAATTAAAATAAAAGAATATTTGGCTGCATTTGTCTTGTTTTTTTTTCATGACTCCATCATCAAAAAATAATACTTTTTTGCATAGGCTAATAGCACAGAGACGTTTCCATCTTCTTGAAATTTCCTCTCAAAAGACATTGTAAAAACTTTTTCATTTGTATTAATTATATACTGTATATGATGTGTTATCTCACCTGCTTTTGCATCTTGATAAACTCTTAACTATAACATTAAAAAAGTTTTTATTAGTAAAAACACAAAGAACGCAAATGTTAATGAGAAATTGAGCCATTCCTCTAGACACACACACACACACACACACGCTATTGGAAAATCTCTCATAATATGAATGAATGACTTTGAAATTTGAACTTTTTGACTTTATTGTTTTTGTTCATGCGCATCTGATATATAATACCCCTTACGTCTTCAACGACATTTCTTTTGGTTCTCAATAATTTGATGTTGACACCTCGTTTTATCATTCTTTAATACCCATTAAGGGGGAGTATAAGTGTCCTCGAAATTTGTATTTCAAATAACTTAGGGCCGGTTACTTCACTTCTAATCAATTAGCAAACTAATCCGACTGAGATCACATCGATATTGTAAACAAGAACACACTTAAGGGGTTACAAGAGCGAAGTGGTTACGCATGTTTTTCCCGATAAGATGGCGTTGTGTGTCATAAAAAGTATGCCCAAAAAAATCAAGTAATTGAAAAATTTACCAAGAGATGTCAGAATGGTAGCTAATAATATTTAATGCATTTGGTTGATTTCCATTGATCTTTTAACAATAAATACTTTATAAATGTTATTATCTATTATGTATCTTTTATAAAAGCATAAAAATATAGGCCAGATATAGGCTGTTAGACTAGCCTGCCATCTATTGCAAGAATGCTGAACTAATTTGACAGTTGATTTTTAAATAAATCACCTAAGCTTATTTTAAAACTTTCTTAATTAATATGTGATTAATAATAACAATAAATTCATTTTTAAATTTTAAAAAAATCAAAGATTATTGGGACAGATTGTTTTTTTGTATTTGCTTGATACATAATATATAATAACATTTATAAAGTATTTATTGCTAAAAGATCAATGAAAATCAACCAAATGCATTAAATATTATTAGCTACCATTCTGACATCTCTTGGCAAATTTTTGAATTACTTGATTTTTTGGGCATACTTTTTATGACACTCAACGCCATCTTATCGGGAAAAACATGCGTAACACCTTCACTCCCAAGCCCCCTTAAAATCTTCTAATTTCCAAATTATAATAGCCTAAGTTGATATCATTTTGCCTTATGCTCTCTAAACTATCTGCGTTCCTAAGGCATGAAACAGAACACTTCACAAAGTCGCCAATTAATTCTCCAATTAAAAGTTGAATGATCTTCTCAATTTCAAAAGAGAAAGGGTTAAAATTGTTCAAACTCTAGGCCTATTTACACCCACACACACAAGAACTAGAAAACTTTTCGCTCCAGTAAATAGTCTTTATTACGACAAAAAAAAAAAAAAAATTCCAATAATCTTCCATTAAGGTATATTTTCATTTTTCATTTCTTTTTTCACTCTCATTTTATATTCTTGAAGCACTTAATCAATCCTTGTAATGAAAAAGAGCAAGCAGAATAAAGACTGGCCATCAATGGATTAATTCTAAATTCTAACAGTCTACTAATTAAATTGATTGAACATGGCCGAAAGTTATGATTAGAGGCCGGATCTCTAAGCAAAAGTTTATCGTTGCAAATTAATAGCATCAAAAAGAAAAAAAATCTGGTGTGACTGGTCGTACAGCACTATCTTCTGTAATTGAAAGTTGTGTTCTGAGCTTGTACACCAAATTTTTTGTGTCGATTTGTATTTAGTTTCCGTCGATATATTAAGGTGCGTACACATCTGCGCTCTGCTCCGCTCGCGAGCAGTTCGCGGCTCGTGTTCGTTGCTCGTCCCATGTTCGTTGAAATTATTTATTTTGACGAACCTGCCGCGATCCAAAGAGATGGATCGCGGCGAGCAGCTCGCGAGCATCTCAAAACAACGAACATGGTGCTCGCGAGCGGAGCAGAGCGCAGATGTGTACGCACCTTTAGAATACAAGATGTAAAATTTATAAGAATGGCAAAATATTTATATTTTGTTACTATGGCAACCATTTCTCCTATCCTTCCAATGAAGTACAAGAGTAAAGTGGTCTTCAGAAGATTTCAATCACAAAATGAGAATATACATTTTATAGAGAATCTATATATATATATATATATATATATATATATATATATATATATATATATATATATATATTGCGAAGATAAGTTTGGTTAGTGGATGTGTTAGGAGATTGGGTTTGTTTCTGAGATTTGGATTGGGTGTGTGTATGTGTGATCGTGTCTGTGTTTGATTTGATTTGACACGATCACACATACACACACCCAATCCAAATCTCAGAAACAAACCCAATCTCCTAACACATCCACTAACCAAACCAATAACACATCGACTTGGGGAGGCAGACTGAGGCCCCGTAGTCAACCCAAACCGAACACAAACGCAATTACACACACTCAACCTTCCTCCTGCTCTCAGAGACCAAACCAAGCCTCTGAGGCATCCAAATTGACCTGGGGACCAGCAAGACTGCGACCCCGTAAACAAACCACCCCAACAATTCCCCCTAATTCCATACTCTTGAAAATGGCTCCAAAAGGAGAGCCGAAACGTCAAGTAAATCTCCACATCACACGCGACTCAACCCGAGAAAACTTATCTTCGCATACATCCAGTCGCGGAAACCTTCCAGAACATATATATATATATATATATAATTCGCTAATGTCCGTCTGTCCGTCTGTCACGCTCTATTTAGGCAACTTCCCGTTGGAATATTGTAATGAAATTTTTTATGCATAAAGAGGACCTTCTCGGGATCTCGGGATTACAGGAAAATTATTTTCATCCCGAAATTCCCATAACTTTTTGAGTTATTAATTTTTAAAGTTACGATTTCTCCCATAGGAAATGTATAGTGAAATATTTATGCATTCTTTTCATTTGTGTATTCCATGAATGTAAACAAATCCTCAAGCAGGCACTGGATTGGAATGGAATAATAATAATTTTCTTTCCTTAATTAAGAAGAAAAGGCGAGGGGGGTCCAGGAGGGCGAAGCCCCCCTGTCTAGACGTGAAGCTTCTCATAATTAAGAAAAGGCGAAGGTCCGCCGCAGGCGGGCCCGAGCCAGCTGGCGTGGGGTTCAGGGGGGCGACGCGGCTAGTGTAATAATAAATAGTTGATTTTTGAATTTTAATCAAAATCGTTGGAGCGAATTTCGAGAAAATCAGAAACAAACTGAAAATCTGCATCAGTAAAGTATTAGTATTCTTTGGCCGATTTTATTCAAAAGCTTCATGTTACGTGCCAGAGAAGTGCGTAACTTAAATATAAAATGTCAACCTCCTAGCTCAATTCCTTCATGATTTAAATTGAACACAAACAGACAGACAGACCATGTTGCGAAATCCACTTTTTACTTTCTCTTACCTCTATATATGTACTTCAAAGAGGTATTATAACTTTCCTTCTTGTTTGTTTAATATTATTATTATTATTAGATTAGACAAGTTGCAAGGGAGAGGACAAAAAACAAGATTCGTGGCAAAAACTATTGGAGCCTTTTCGAACTAAGACATCACGTGTCTAGGGTTTTTCACATATAATTATCTATCTCTAGGTATAAGGGAAGTTTTGTGAACTTTGCAACTTAACAAATGCATCATTTTTAAAAATCTGGTATGACTAGTTGCACCAGATTTATTGTGTCAAGATATATTTAGTTTCCCATAACTCCTTTGCTAACTTGACCACTTACAATTCATAAGTAAAAAGTAAAAAAGTCAATTGATTCAAAATGTCCATAGGCTCTGTTTATTTTAAATGGTGGCTGCTTGAAATAAATTATGGTTATTTTTCAAAATTTTCATTAAGGAGTCAAAAAAAAAAAATCCAAAACATAAGCAGCCAAAATTATTTTTTTTATTACTGCCGTTCCAGGCTGACGTTTTTTTTTTTTTTTTTTTTTTAAACATTCACACTTTTTTCTCATTCACACTCACACTCACACTCACACATACATTCACACAGTCTTTTCGGCAACTGAGGCCATTTAAGACTTTAGACGATAACCGTTGTAATTAATATATCAATTTGGGGTTCAGGCATTTCTATTTAAGCCATCTGGTATCCAAATGGCTTAAATAAAACCATCGGTCTGCCTGGGTCCGAACCCGCGACGTTTGGTATAGGAGGTAGGCACGCTACCTACTACGCCACACCCGGGGGCCAGGCTGACGTTTCGGCCTATGAGCGCTCCGTTCATGCGAATGTGTGTCACTGAAATTGTAATTTTCATTTATTCTCGCCTCCGGGTATGTACTTTGTAAATCAATACTGTGTATTATTATAGATTATATAGATATTTTTATATTTTATAGAAAGTGCTACAATAACATGTTATAATATAATATAATATGAAAATATTTTTAGCTCTGAAGATGGCCTAGACCAGTGGCCGAAACGTCAGCCTGGAAGCAATAATAAAAGAAATAATTTTGGCTGCCTATGTCTTGGATTTTTTTTTGACTCCTTAATAATACTTCCAACCACAAAGACATACCTCAAAATTTTCATCTCATATTTGGAGATTTTATGCAATAGAGAATCCTAAATATAAAATTTCATAAGAAATGGAACTTTTTAAAATGTGTAAAAAGTTCCAAAGGGGACCACCCCCCTTGTGAATCGAAATTAACATTCAAATCCCCATATGGGGATTTAATATTGGAAGGAATAGCCGGAAAATGAAATGAAACGCTACATCAGTAAAGTGTACTTCAAACTATTTTCACGAAAAATTTTACTGATATATACTTTTTAAAAAATAGTTGATTTATATGAATTATGAAAATAAATCGAAATTCGCTGGTGATAAACCAATCATGAGAGTAAAATTTTAATTAACTTGCAGCACATACTTGCAAGTCAGCAAATTGATTCTTCTCTCCTCTCTCAATCTCTCTTATTAATCAATACTCGTTCGTATTAACGTTTTTTTTTCCTTCTCCCCCCCCCTAATCTTGATATTTTGTTCTATACCACATCATCCTCATCATCATCACACACCTGATTATTTTCCCAAATGAGGATTAAGAAAAAGTTACATGAATGAAATACATTTTTGTGGATTAAAAAAAATGATTGATCACACCATCATGGGGAAGGGTAATATTGTTAGCACATGACAAAGCCGACGTTTAATGATAACCTATTTTATTAACAACTCTCTTTCACTCTATTAATTATCATAAAAAAAACTAGCTGCACTGGCCAGCCTTGGGGAGGGCAAGCCACAAATATTCTCATTTTTACTATCTCTTACCTATATGGACCATATTATGCATTAGTGTGTCAAGCGCCAAAAAAATTGAAAATTGAGTTAAGCACGGAATATTGTTTCAAATGCTTTAATTAATAGTATTTTTTACGAAATATGTCCTAAAAAAATTTATATTTAATGTTACTTGCACAATTGACAAGAAAAATTATATAGAATTCAATGTAAACAAAAAACTTTAATGGTGATTTTCTCAAATCTCGGTAGCTGGCGCTTGACACACTAATGCGTAACAGGGTGCATATATGTATATGTAGAGAGAAAGTATGGCGAACATATCAAAAATTAGATGTCGAGATTTTGATGGACTTACGTGTTTTGAGAACCCATGAGTCCAAAAAAAATAGGTTTTGCAACATGATCTGTCTGTCTGTGTGTCTGTGAACAAAATACCTCAAGAACTAAAAGAGCTAGGAGGTTGAAATTTTATATTTAAGTTAGGCACTCATCTAGAACAATGAGTTTTTGTACAAAATCAGCTAGACAGTACAAAAACTTTACTGATGTACATTTTCAGTTTTTTCAATTTTCACAAAATTGGCTTTAACGATTTTGATTAAAATTCATAAATCAACTATTTTTTAGATGCCCTTTAAAAAATATATCACTCAAATTTTTCGTTAAAATTGTTTGAAAAACAATTTACTGATGTAGTATTTCCAATTTTTCAAAATATCTTTCCGGCTCTTCTTTCCATAGACCCCCATATGGGGATTTGCATGTTAAGGTGATCCCCGGACCCCTTTGAAACTTTTTACAAATTTAAAAAAAATTTTTTCTAATTCTTGTGAAATTTTGTATTTATTTAGGATTCTATATTGTGTATAAAATGTCCAAATATGAGATTAAAATTTTGAAAAATAACCATAGTTTATTTCAAGCAGTCAACATTTAAAATGCAAGTTTGAAACTAAGGTGCTATCGGAAACTAAATATATTTAATAAATATTTAACTATATATATTTTGACACAAAAAATCTGGTGTGTGTTAAGTAACAGTTAATTTTTTTTCCTATGAAGTGCAAGAGTAATGTATGCTTCAGAAGAAGAATGTAATAAATAGTTGATTTATGAATTTTAAGGTGCGCGTCTCGGGGTGCTAATTTTGGAAGTTTCCAGCGGCCACAATTTTGAAGCTATCGACCTCAAATTTTTTTATATTAAAGCTATTTAAAATATCTACAACTTATAGAAGCCCTTTTTTTGATTTTCGAAAAAAAAATTTTTTTTAGATTAATCGCATTAAATTAAAGATATTTTATAAAAGGAGCTCTATAAGTTGTAGATAATTAAATTAGTAATCATTGTGTTAAAAAATAATTCATTTTTTGCCTTTAATTAATTAGCTGGAAAGTCTAGAATGAAATGGAATTGTCCCTTGTAATAATAATAATAATAATAATAATAATTTTATTTTGATTCCTTCCCTCCCCTGTTTGGGGTTTGGGATACATTTTTCTTTAAATCAATATTATTACATTTGTACATTTAAATTCAATTTACAGATTTTTTGACATAGTAAATTTTGTTTTAATTTCATTGTCTTTATGCTTTCTTCAGTTCTTTTATAAGATTCCAGAGCTCACACCACTTTTTATCTGGTCCTTTATTCCAGTGACTTGAGAGTTTTTCTTCATCTGCTATCTCTGTCCTCTTTTCCTCCAGCCATCTCCGCCATTCTTCACTCATCCCCTCTCTCAGTACTTCGCATTCTAGGAAGTGGAGCACTGATTCTTCTTCCTTGTCGCAGAAGCTACATCTTGTGTTTGCCCCATATTTTATGATGTCGTTTCCGCATCTTAATCTAGCCCATATTGTTTTGTTTTTTTCTGGTATTCTTTCATCTGATAGATAACTTTCAGTTCCGAGGGTCTTTTTTAGGTATCTGTAGGTGGTGTTGTAGGTGGAGTTATCTATTTTTGTCCATGTCTGTTGGATCTCAGTGTCCAACTTTGTTCTTAGTATTTCGGAGCATCTTGTCAATATATGGGTAATGTTATTTTCATTTTGGATTATGTCTTCTATTATGTTAGGTCTTCCTCCCTCTCTACCAATCCTCTCCACTTCCTCCATCCATCTTGTAATTTCTCCATTTCCTCTTCTTCTTATCAGCTCTTTAAGACATCTTTTTGGCCATCTCTCTTCTGTCATCCCGATTATTCGCAGGATCAGTTTTAATCTTTTTCTTGCCAGCTCATTCGCCCAGGTTCCTCTTCCAAGTTCCATTCTCCAAATGTACCCTGGTGTATTTCTCTGGAGGCCTAGGATCCACTTCATGAATGTGCTGTGTATCACTTCTATCTTCTCTTCGTTCTTGTTTCCCCATACTTCCGCTCCGTAAAATACCGCAGAAGTGACAATCGTGTCGAACAGCTGCAATTTTTTGTCTAACTTCTTCAGGTGGCTCCTCTTAATTACTCCCCATAGTTCTCTAATTAATCTTTTCCCCTTTCCTATTTGTTTCTCTCTGTGCTCATAAAAATTGTGGTTTTTGTCGAACCAGATTCCCAAATATTTGTACTTTTTCACCTCTTCCAGTTCTTGATCTTTCCATTTCCAAATATTGCTTCTTTGTGACGGTCTCCCTTTTTTGAATATCATTATCTTGCTTTTCTCTGTATTCAATTCCATTCTATTATTTTCTGTAAATTTTTCAAGACATTTTAAGACTTGCCTCATATCAGCGTTTTCGTCCGCTAAAAGAACCACATCATCTGCATATTTCAAAGCATTTATCTTTAACTTGCCTATCGTACTTCCTCCCTCGTTACATTTTATCATGTTTTCTTCCAGATCATTGATATATATATTGAAGAGTATGGGAGAGAGTGGACAACCTTGCCGCACTCCTTTGTTATTCCAAAATATCTCAGACATGCCTTCTCGCGTCTTTATTCTATTCTGAGTTTCCTTGTATATGTTTTTAACCATCCTCAAGAAGGTTCCCCTTATTCCAGTTTTTTTAACTTTGTCTACTAAAATCTCTCTGTCTACTGAGTCGAAAGCTCCTTTGAAGTCTATAAACGCTGCATATAATTTTCCTCCCTTTCTACTAAGTTTGCTTTCAATTAATGAGTTTAATACAAATATATTGTCCAAAATTGATCTCCCTTTCCTGAATCCCGCTTGGCTTTCTAGAAGCTTGTTTTCCTTTTCTAGCCAATTTCTTAGTCTTTTGCTCATTATCGCTGCCAGGATTTTGTACCATGTGTTCAGCAGGGTGATAGGTCTAAAGTTTCTTGGATCATCCATCCTGCCTCCTTTATGTATTGGAACAATTATACCCATTCTCCATTCTTCACATATTTCTCCTCTTCTCCAGCATTCGTTGTATATGTCCAGCAGTAGCTTTTTCGCATTTTCGGGTAGACTTCCTGCAAACTCGTTAATCAAGTTATCACTTCCCGGCGTTTTATTTTTCTTTAGCTTTTTTATTTCCTCTTCTAGTTCTCCAATTTCTATCTCTTTATCTAATTCTTCTATATAATTTTCTGTCGGCATTTTGATGCCATCTTCTGATTCAATAACTGTTTTCTCTTTCCTACCTTTCAGCAAGGACATAAAATAATTTTCCCAGGTTTTCCATTTTTATCCCTTCAGCAAAGCCTCCTCTTTTCTTTCTCTCTTTGTTAATCTGTTCCCAGAATTCTTTTGAATTCTTTGCGTTTT
>JAKCPI010001604.1:0-27336 GCA_023213315.1 Euborellia annulipes | reverse complement strand
TGCTTTCCTGTTTTTCCGACAAATTTGCAAATCGAAATTTCGACCACTTCTACTTAAGCTAGAGCTTTGAAATTTTATACACGTATGTAACTCCCGTGACAATGCAATATTTGATGTGTCTCATCTTTGTAGGTGAATTAATTACAAAATGGCGGCCGATCAAAAAAAGTGGGGGTAAAATATTATAATCAAAATTTCTCCTATTTATAATTAAGTTAGAGTTTTGAGCATTGGCAGAGGTGTTAAATAGATTTTACTCTAAAAAATGTGCTATTCAAAATTATTAAAAATTCAAAAAATTCAAAATGGCGGCCAATTAATCACATTTCCATTGTTCGGTCCGACAAAGTTAGCGATTGAAATTACGACTAGTTCTACTTAACCTAGAGCTTTGAAATTTTATACACATATGTAACTCCCGTGACAATGCAATATTTGATATGTCTCATCTTTGTAGGTGAATTAATTACAAAATGGCGGCCGATTAAAAAAAGTGGGGGTAAAACTTTATAATCAAAATTTCTCCTATTTATAATTAATTTAGAGTTTTGAGCATTGACAGAGGTGTTAAATAGACTTTACTCTACAAAATGTGCTATTCAAAATAATTAAAAATTAATTAAATTGAGATTAGCGGCCAATTAATCACATTTCCATTGTTCGGTCCGACAAAGTTAGCGATTGAAATTACGACCAGTTCTACTTAACCTAGAGCTTTGAAATTTTATACACGTATGTAACTCCCGTGACAATGCAATATTTGATGTGTCTCATCTTTGTAGGTGAATTAATTACAAAATGGCGGCCGATCAAAAAAAGTGGGGGGAAAGCTTTATAATCAAAATTTCTCCTATTTATAATTAATTTAGAGTTTTGAGCATTGGCAGAGGTGTTAAATAGACTTTACTCTACAAAATGTGCTATTCAAAATAATTAAAAATTAATTAAATTGAGATTAGCGGCCAATTAATCACATTTCCATTGTTCGGTCCGACAAAGTTAGCGATTGAAATTACGACCAGTTCTACTTAACCTAGAGCTTTGAAATTTTATACACATATGTAACTCCCGTGACAATGCAATATTTGATATGTCTCATCTTTGTAGGTGAATTAATTACAAAATGGCGGCCGATCAAAAAAAGTGGGGGGAAAACTTTATAATCAAAATTTCTCCTATTTATAATTAATTTAGAGTTTTGAGCATTGGCAGAGGTGTTAAATAGACTTTACTCTACAAAATGTGCTATTCAAAATAATTAAAAATTAATTAAATTGAGATTAGCGGCCAATTAATCACATTTCCATTGTTCGGTCCGACAAAGTTAGCGATTGAAATTACGACCAGTTCTACTTAACCTAGAGCTTTGAAATTTTATACACATATGTAACTCCCGTGACAATGCAATATTTGATATGTCTCATCTTTGTAGGTGAATTAATTACAAAATGGCGGCCGATCAAAAAAAGTGGGGGGAAGTTTTATAATCAAAATTTCTCCTATTTATAATTAATTTAGAGTTTCGAGCATTAGCAGAGGTGTTAAATAGCCTTTACTCTACAAAATGTGCTATTCAAAATAATTAAAAATTAATTAAATTGAGATTAGCGGCCAATTAATCACATTTCCATTGTTCGGTCCGACAAAGTTAGCGATTGAAATTACGACCAGTTCTACTTAACCTAGAGCTTTGAAATTTTATACCCATATGTAACTCCCGTGACAATGCAATATTTGATATGTCTCATCTTTGTAGGTGAATTAATTACAAAATGGCGGCCGATCAAAAAAAGTGGGGGGGAAGTTTTATAATCAAAATTTCTCCTATTTATAATTAATTTAGAGTTTCGAGCATTAGCAGAGGTGTTAAATAGCCTTTACTCTACAAAATGTGCTATTCAAAATAATTAAAAATTAATTAAATTGAGATTAGCGGCCAATTAATCACATTTCCATTGTTCGGTCCGACAAAGTTAGCGATTGAAATTACGACCAGTTCTACTTAACCTAGAGCTTTGAAATTTTATACCCATATGTAACTCCCGTGACAATGCAATATTTGATATGTCTCATCTTTGTAGGTGAATTAATTACAAAATGGCGGCCGATCAAAAAAAGTGGGGGGGAAGTTTTATAATCAAAATTTCTCCTATTTATAATTAATTTAGAGTTTCGAGCATTAGCAGAGGTGTTAAATAGCCTTTACTCTACAAAATGTGCTATTCAAAATAATTAAAAATTAATTAAATTGAGATTAGCGGCCAATTAATCACATTTCCATTGTTCGGTCCGACAAAGTTAGCGATTGAAATTACGACCAGTTCTACTTAACCTAGAGCTTTGAAATTTTATACACATATGTAACTCCCGTGACAATGCAATATTTGATATGTCTCATCTTTGTAGGTGAATTAATTACAAAATGGCGGCCGATCAAAAAAAGTGGGGGGGAAGTTTTATAATCAAAATTTCTCCTATTTATAATTAATTTAGAGTTTTGAGCATTAGCAGAGGTGTTAAATAGCCTTTACTCTACAAAATGTGCTATTCAAAATAATTAAAAATTAATTAAATTGAGATTAGCGGCCAATTAATCACATTTCCATTGTTCGGTCCGACAAAGTTAGCGATTGAAATTACGACCAGTTCTACTTAACCTAGAGCTTTGAAATTTTATACCCATATGTAACTCCCGTGACAATGCAATATTTGATATGTCTCATCTTTGTAAGTGAATTAATTACAAAATGGCGGCCGATCAAAAAAAGTGGGGGGGAAGTTTTATAATCAAAATTTCTCCTATTTATAATTAATTTAGAGTTTCGAGCATTAGCAGAGGTGTTAAATAGCCTTTACTCTACAAAATGTGCTATTCAAAATAATTAAAAATTAATTAAATTGAGATTAGCGGCCAATTAATCACATTTCCATTGTTCGGTCCGACAAAGTTAGCGATTGAAATTACGACCAGTTCTACTTAACCTAGAGCTTTGAAATTTTATACACATATGTAACTCCCGTGACAATGCAATATTTGATATGTCTCATCTTTGTAGGTGAATTAATTACAAAATGGCGGCCGATCAAAAAAAGTGGGGGGGAAGTTTTATAATCAAAATTTCTCCTATTTATAATTAATTTAGAGTTTTGAGCATTAGCAGAGGTGTTAAATAGACTTTACTCTACAAAATGTGCTATTCAAAATAATTAAAAATTAATTAAATTGAGATTAGCGGCCAATTAATCACATTTCCATTGTTCGGTCCGACAAAGTTAGCGATTGAAATTACGACCAGTTCTACATAATCTAGAGCTTTGAAATTTTATACACGTATGTAACTCCCGTGACAATGCAATATTTGATGTGTCTCATCTTTGTAGGTCAATTAATTTCCAAATGGCGGCCGATCAAAAAAAGTGGGGGTAAAATTTTATAATCAAAATTTCTCCTATTTATAATTAATTTAGAGTTTTGAGCATTAGCAGAGGTGTTCAATAGACTTTACTCTACAAAATGTGCTATTCAAAATTATTAAAAATTCAAAAAATTCAAAATGGCGGCCAATTAATCAATTTCCATTGTTTGGTCCGACAAAGTTAGCGATCGAAATTACGACCAGTTCTAGTTAATCTAGAACTTTGAAATTTTATACACATATGTAACTCCCGTGACAATGCAATATTTGATGTGTCTCATCTTTGTAGGTCAATTAATTTCGGCCTATCACAAAAAAGAGGGGGTGAAATTTATAATCAAAAATTTCTCTTCTTTTAAAATACAAATTGTCTTATTGTATCGTGTATATGTATATAACTCATACGTATTAATATTTTATTACAAAAACTAAAAAGAGTTAAATAAAATAATATAAAAAAAAAATTTAAAAACAACGCTTTTATAAATGTACTAAAAAGAGAAAAATAATTATGTATAATTTCTTTAAAATTATATTAAAAATTAATATATGTTACTAAAACTAAAAGCGTTGGGCGCGCAAATTAACAATCTCTTGCAATTTGCATTGCAGAGGATCAACTAACCTTAATTCACCGATACTTGAATCAAAAAATAAAAATAAAATAAAATAATCTAACTAAAACATTTGAGTCACTTCAAACTGTTTTGCCTAACTACCCGCCAAGTCTATGGTATTAAAATGTATTCATAAAACATATAATAGGCCTATTTATACAATTAAAATTTGCAAATCCCGCGCCCAACGCTTTTAGTTTTAGTAACATATATTAATTTTTAATATAATTTTAAAGAAATTATACATAATTATTTTTCTCTTTTTAGTACATTTATAAAAGCGTTGTTTTTAAATTTTTTTTTTATATTATTTTTGAGTTATTAAGTTACGATTTCTCCCATAGGAAATGTTTGGAGAAATATTTATGTATTCTTTTTCATTTGTGTATTCCATGAATGTAAACAAATCCTCAAGCAGGCACTGGATTGGAATGGAATAATTTTCTTGGTGTTGAAAAATAATAAGAATATTAGGATTAAACGCTTGTTTTTACATAAACCTTTATAGATTCGTTTTATCTAATTTATCTTTAATTAACATCAAATAAGTGAAATTTAAATGTAAATAAAAAAAAATATAAAGAATTGTATATAGTCCCATTAGTAAGCAATAGCAAGGAGACTCCACGGACGTCAGAGGTCAAGGAGCCGAAAAAAAACGAATTCTCCCGAGCAGAATGGACCAACCATGTTAATTCGAAGAACCTTGGTTGTATGATTTGATTTTCTTATGCACGTGACAATCAAGTTACAAGAATACCTTAGTTCCAAGTAAAATGGATTTGTTTTTAATAACGATATGTTAAAATGATATAACACATGTTATATAATAAAAAAATAAGAAATGGTATTTTTATCAAATACAAATTTATATGGTAGAATATTTTAGGATGCACAATTGTACAAGAGAATGTAGAGAGAATTAAACGAAATATTATAAATACCATTAATAGTCCTGAGCCGACCCCGCAGTGTGAGACGAAGACGAAGAAAGGTGACGACCAATAAAATTAATAATCCATTATCCAAGGGCACTAATTAAAACACTGATGAACACTAATAATCACAAAATAAAAAAAACTTAAAAAACGCGAATAGGCAGTTAATGGATGGCGCGTTCAAAGCCAACTGACCAGGCTTCCTTTTCTCCTTTAGAAATGAAGGGGTGGTGGGGGGGAAGCCAGAAAGAAGTAGGGGAGATGGCGCGTAAAATGAAGGCATTTTTACTTTCTCTTACCTCTATATATGTTAATATATGTAGAGAGAAAGTATTGGATTCATGTCAAAAATTCGTTGTCGAGATTTTGATGGATATACACGTTTTGAGGTCCCCTGAATCCAAAAAAGTGGTTTTCGCGACATGGTCTGCCTGTGTGTGTCTGTGTGTCTGTGTTCAATTTTAAGCATGAAGGAATTGAGCTATGAGGCTGAAATTTTATATATAAGTTAAACACCCCCCGGGAGCGTGAAAATAAGCTTTTAATCAAAATCAACCAAAGAGTACTAGTACTTTACTGATGCATAAATAATTTATAGCTGAGATGTTATATTAATAAGAGAGTAAAAAAAAATGAGAGATGCAGCAGCTAAGGTTATTTCTTTATTTGGTCAATTCACACAGCTGACGTTTCGGGTCGGTGTTTGAAACATCCTCAGAGCTGGCGAAAAGTCATTATGAAAGTGTCATAGTGGATTTTATACATTGTTCAAAATTCTTATATTCTATAATAAATATATACACAAGTGTGAGACGACCAGGTACATAAATATTTATTATATAAGAATTTTCAACAATGTATAAAATCCACTATGACACTTTCATAATGACTTTTCGCCAGCTTTGAAGATAGTTCAAACAAGGAACCGAAACGTCAGCTGTGTGAATTGACCAAATAAAGAAATAACCTTAGCTGCATTTCTCATTTTTTTACTCTCTTATTAATACTTTACTGATGTACTTTTTCAGTTTTTCTCAAAATTCGCGCCAACGATTTTCATTAAAATTCAAAAATCAATTATTTTTTAGATGCTCTGTACCGAAACGTCTGCTTAGAATAAAAACGTGTAAAGGTGTTCGACAACGCTGGTTTTATTCCTCCCGACTCCAAGCTCTTTAAAATGTATATTCTCATTTTGCCATTGAAATCTTCTGAAGCACACTTTACTCTTGTGCTTCATAGAAAAGATAGGAGAAATGGTTGCCATGAAAACAAAATATAAATATTTTCCCATACTTGTTAATAAATTTTACATCTTGAATTCTAATATATCGGCGGAAAAAATCTGGTGTGACGAGCACAGAACACAACCGAAGGTAAGAGAAAGTAGTGTGCTGTGCGACCAGTCACACCAGATTTTTAGCCATGCTGAATGCATACAAGTTCGTAAGCGTGAGTGTGTGTGTGAGAGAGAGAGAGAGAGAGAGAGGGCTCTGTGTGTGTGTGTGTCGCTCGCAGCGCTCCAGACGGCAACTTGAGCAATTCGCGCCGGTACGATCTCCGTTTTTGATCTGTCAGTCGGTTACGGTCTTTCTTTTTAATTTTTCGTGTTATTATTTAAAGAGTATTTATTTATTTGTGTTATATAATAAAAATTCGTTATAGTTTTATTTTAATGTGCGTGTGCGTGTGTGTGTGTGTTGTGAATTCAAAGTGATTTTCCTGCATTTGACGACACACGGGCCTGTCTGTCTACTGGCTGCAATTCAACTTTAAGAGGTAGAATTTATTTAATTCCTTGAAAATTATTTAATTATTTTCGACTTTCTTTTACGTATATAATAAATATAATAATTAAATTTTAATGTTAAATGTGATGAAAAAATTACAAGTGAGGTTAGGAAACTATTAAAAAAAAAAAAAAAAAACATTGATATTATCAATTAAATAATAAAGTATAACAAAACGAAACAGAGCAAGAAATTATCAACACCAAGTAAACCTCCTGCTTCTGGTGTAAATAATAAAGGTTTAATCAAACAAGTGTTTTGCGTTGTTTTTTTTTTTCATTTTCTTGAAATATCAAAGTGTATTTGATGCAGGGTCTTTCTGTCAATCGTTATTTAGGTATCTATTCTAGTTAGCAAATAATTAAGATAAAATCTCTTAGGAAATTGTTTCATTGCTTTACCTTCTGTAATAATCTCATTATGATCGGATTTTATAGATAATTTGTCAAGTTTTATTTATATTTTTTGCTGCTGCCAAGGAGGAGTTTATTAATATTACTGACGTCATCAAATAAATAACAACTTGCAATCACTTGATCATTCCATTTATCTAACGAAAAATCTATCTATCTATCTTATTAAAGTTATAGAAATATTTATTTCCTTAAATATTATTATTTTCAAGAGTGTTATTTTCATATAACGCCCACAATCATTGATTGCATTTTTACATGTGATTATTTCGTTGTTTAAAAAAAATTAAACTTTTATGATTCTAGGCTTTAAAATACCAATAAAAAATGTTTTTATCTTCTTTGATTAATAAAAAAAAAAAAGATCTGATGTGACTGGTCGCACAGAACACAAATTTCTCTTACTTTCGGGAACGAGAAGTTGTGTACTGTGCTTGTCACGACAGATTTTTTGTCGACATGTATTTAGTTTCCGACAGTACAGTATATTCTATTTTCAAAATGTAAAATTTATATGTGAAAATATTTATATTTTGTTACCATGGCAACCATTTCTCCTATCTTTTCTATTAAGTACAAGAGTAAAGTGGTCTTCAGAAGATTTCAATGACAAAATGAGAATATACATTTTAAAGAGAATCTAAAAGATAATTGATTTTTGAATTAAAAAAAAAAATCGTTGGAGCAAATTTTGAGAAAATCGAAAAAAACTGAAAAAGTACATAAGTAAAGTACTAGTACTCTTTGACCGATTTTGTTCAAAAGCTTCGTGCCACGTCCCATGGGGGTGCCTAACTTAAATATAAAATTTCAACCTCCGTTCTTGAGATATTTTGTTCACACACACACAGACAGACCATGTCGCGAAAACCACTTTTTTGGATTCAGGGGACCTCAAAACGTGTATATCCATCAAAATCTCGACATCGAATTTTTTACATGAATCCAATACTTTCTCTCTATATATATTAACATATATAGAGGAAAGAGAAAGTAAAAAACAATGAAATTATCACTTGTAGTATACTTCAATTTTGTTACTCTCTCCAAGAATTTCTTTATAGCCCTATATATAAAATAATTTTTTTCACTATTCAGAAATTATTTGATTATGTCGATAAAGACAGTAGGCTCCCGGGATTTCGTTAAGGAAAAAGGAAGTGGGACTTGAAATTTTTGACGTAGGAAAGGTGGAGATGTAATGGCACATTAAAGGAGAAAAGTGTAATGCGGGGGTAGCATGATTTATCTTATTTTAGATCCGGTTTTCAATTGGGGGTCTTACCTTTCTGAGCACCTTTCCCATTATCACATCTTTTTACTTTCTCTTACCTCTATATATGTTAATATATATATAGAGAGAAAGTAATGGATTCATGTCAAAAATTCGATGTCGAGATTTTGATGGATATACTCGTTTTGAGGTCACAGGAATAAAAAAAAAGTGATTTTCGCGGCATGGTCTGTCTGTGTGTGTGTGTGTGTGTGTGTGTGTCTGTAAACAAAATATCTCAAGAACGAAAAGAGCTAGGAGGTCGAAATTTTATATTTAAGTTAGGCACCCCCTGGAAAGTGACACGAAACTTTTGAACAAAATCCGCCAAAGAGTACTAGTACTTTACTGATGTACTTTGTCAGTTTTTTTTCGATTTTCTCAAAATTCTCTCCAACGATTTTTATTAAAATTCAAAAATCAATTATTTTTTAGATGCTCTTTAAAATGTATATTCTCATTTTGCCATTGAAATCTTCTAAAAACCACTTTACTCCTGTATTTCTTATGAGAGATAGGAGAAATGGTTGCCATGGCAACAAAATATAAATATTTTCCCATATCTTATAAATTTTACATCTTGAAAATCGAATGTACCGTACTGTCGGGAACTAAATATTATGTCGACACAAAAAATCTGGTGTGACAAGCACAGAACACAACCTTTGATTACCGAAGGTAAGAGAAAGTTGTGTGCTGTACGATCAGTCACACCAGATTTTTTTTTTAATGGAAACTTTTTATTTTTAGCAATTCACATGCCTGTATACGAAGAGTATATACTAAATGAATGAATGTTAAATATTTTTTTGATTATTATCAGAGATAGAGGAATTTTTTTATTAAAAAAAAAAAAATTCCAAATTTTTATAAATTAATTTTTTTTTCGCTCCCTCCATCCACTCTCGCTCTACGTGTCAGATAAAATGAAAAACGATTCTAAACTGTTTATACGTATTGATTACCATTAGAAACAAAAAAAAAAAAATATAATTTTCAGATAAAATCAACCTGTCAACACATATGTGCATTGGGGGAAGTCAAAATAGCATATCATCTTACCTATATTTGTATATGGGTCATTCCATGCCAAATCGACAAATTTTTTTCCTGACCCCCGCGGATTTCGCTGAAAATTTCCTATCTTTTTTTCTTCTACCCCTTAAAAGACATTTTTGAGAATTTTTTCAAATTTTTTACCCAACTAAAAAAAGTTATGGATTTTTGAAAAAAATTGCTCTTTTTTTTCAAATAACTATAACTTATTTTAAAATTGATATTTCGGAACCCCGCAAGGCTATAAAAATTTTGTTTTTTAATGTAGTTTTCAGAAAAAAATACAAAAATTATTTCAGAAGCCCGGATATATGAAATATTTCAGTTTTTTTGAAAAAACCCTAATTTTAAATCAGACCATTTTTTTTTATTAACTCAAAAAAAACTTCAACTAATTCTACAATTATTCCCCCTAATTTCAAGATGTGCCGACGATTGCTTATATTTTTTTTTTTGGTTATAAAAAATTTTTTTTTGAAATTTGGTTTATTTTTTACGTAACTTTTTTATGAAATTTTTTCAGCTTTCTCGTGAAACTTTAGAAGTTGAAAAATGATATTTTATTCGAAAATTTTAAGTCATCATACTAAAAATTGTTTTTTTTTTCAGTCTCGTACTTTACTGAAAAAAAAAACAATTTTTAGTATGATGACTTAAAATTTTCGAATAAAATATCATTTTTCAACTTCTAAAGTTTCACGAGAAAGCTGAAAAAATTTCATAAAAAAGTTACGTAAAAAATAAACCAAATTTCAAGAAAAATTTTTTTATAACCAAAAAAAAAAATAGAAGCAATCGTCGGCACATCTTGAAATTAGGGGGGATAATTGTAGAATTAGTTGAAGTTTTTTTTGAGTTAAAAAAAAAAAAAAATGGTCCGATTTAAAATTAGGGTTTTTTCAAAAAAACTGAAATATTTCATATATCCGGGCTTCTGAAATAATTTTTGTATTTTTTTCTGAAAACTACATTAAAAAACAAAATTTTTATAGCCTTGCGGGGGTTCCGAAATATCAATTTTAAAATAAGTTATAGTTATTTGAAAAAAAGAGCAATTTTTTTTCAAAAATCCATAACTTTTTTTTAGTTGGGTAAAAAAATTTGAAAAAATTCTCAAAAATGTCTTTTAAGGGGTAGAAAAAAGATAGGAAATTTTCAGCGAAATCCGCGGGGGTCAGGAAAAAAATTTGTCGATTTGGCATGGAATGACCCATATACAAATTAAATATTTAAGTATTAGTTTTTAAAATTTTAAATTAAAAATACAATTTTTTCCCAAAAAAAAAAAATATTTTTTTCAAATCTCGGGGGGGGAGGGTAATTACCCCCTTTACCTCCCTTGTATTGAACTGGAAGCTTTGCCTCGCCAATAAGAGTCTACTTGTATTTTCTGAAGAAGGCCTTAGAATGAGTGACCGAAATGTTGTATTTTTTTTTCATTTATTAATAATAGGCCAATAACTGGGATTTTAAAACAAGTACACCGTATAATGCAGATAGCAACACTTCGCTCTGATATTTTTTTTTTTTGTTCTTCCTTCCTTCCTTTTTTTTATCCTCCCATTTCAAATGGGTAACAAGAGCCACGTTTTAATCGCCTCTCCTCCTCCCTCTATCCCTCTCTCTTGGGACTGATTGATATTCTGACTCGCTGAGGATCGCAGGAATTTTCACAGAAAGACATAAAAAAGATAGAGAGAGAGGGAAAAAAAAATCCTTTTATATTTCTTCTGAGGGCACTCAAGAAAATGTTGGAATTTTTTTTTTTTTTTTTTTTTATACGAATGAATTCCATCATCTGTTTCATTTCAATGTCATTTTTTTTAATTTAATCAAATTAAAAAAAATATATGTGTCTGTGAATGTAATCGAGTGGCATATTAATGAATTCTTGAAAAAAAAAAAAAAATTTCGTCAATTGGTTTCAGAGTTAAAAATTTAAAATAATAATTAAACACACCCTCCTCTCCTTCCCCCCCCCCCCCCCCCCCCCCCCCCACCTTTTCCTCCCTTTTGACCCTTTAAAAAAAAAAAAATATGGCCCCCTTTTTTTACCCTTTTGCTCCAATTTAAAAAAAACACGACGCCTGGGGTCCAACCCCGCGACGTTGGTATATGAGGTTAGCCGCTAACCTCTACGCCATGCCCCGGGGGGAAAAAAAAATAAATCTCACAAATTTACCAAAGAAATTGAAATTAATTTTGATTTAAAAAAAAAAACGATTAAATAATATTTAAATCATTAATTATAGAAATATATTTGTGAGATTTATTTTTAATATTTTTTCAAATCTAAATCTACTTGACGGATTTTTATGGGGCTTTTTTTTTCAATGTAATTTTTTCATTAGGCTATTTAGTGTAACTTGCAAATCCTCATAAAAACATTTAAAAATTAACATTTAGGAAATATTCAAGCAAAAACAAATATCAGATATGTTTCCAGAACTAAAGTGCCATAATTTTTTTGTTTATATATATTTATATTTATAAATGTGGAGTGTCCATCTTAACTTCACAAATGAAATTCTCCACTTTATAGAAAAATCCAGGAGAAATACTCACGCAAATCCCCAATTGGGGATGCTCAAAAAAAAAAAAACAGAATCTTAATCATACCCTCTTTATATGAAAAATTAAAGTCCATTAAATAATTCTATTAATAAAATAAATAAATTCTCAAATTACTAAATTTTAACTATAAGAATATATAGATAGCTATTGATAAAATACATAAAATTAAATAATATCATTTTAATACTTTGTTTTATTTAGTAATCATCTAGATATTTATATTTATATTAATAAGTTGTCGAAAAAATTACAGCGTATGATTAAAGAAAGTGGTGGGTCTTCCGAAGGCGGGCGAATTCTTTAAGAAAAAGATACAATCTGACTCAAGAGAAGGGGAGGGAGGGATTTGAGCAATTAAAAAGCAAATTTCTATAAACTTTTTTTCAATTTATACATATTATATACGTATATATATGTTAGCCACTAACTTTAATTAATTCCATATATATATAAAAAAGATTGAAGAAAAGAGAAATGGTGGAGGGGGGGGGGGAGGGGGTAGAGGGATTTAGAGCGCGCAACATGATCCCTTCTCCATTGGAAATAAAACTTATTGAATTTCTTTTTCTTTCTAATATTTTTTAATGTTTAATAAAATTTACAAGTGAATTGAATTAAATAAAAAAAAAAAAAAATTCTAATAAAATTTTCTTTTCTTTAATATTAATATTAAAATATTCTATTTATTATAGAACTTGGCATTTTTTTAGATATATAAAAAAAAAAACTTTATATCAAAGATAAATTTATCGATAAAAATATTAAATAAAATAAAAAAGGAAAGGTTTGCAATTTGATTGAATTACAGTTTGTTGTAGCAATCATTCCAAATACATACCTATTGGTTGGAGAATCGAAATCTTATTTGTTGTCTTACCTGAAACAAGAGAGAGAAAATTAATATTGATTAAAAAAAAATCCCATAAAAATCGATCAAGTAGTTTCAGAGTTGAAAGAGAATGAATTAAAACAATTAAATCTTAAATTTCAATATTTTTAACAATTGCTCATTAAAAATAATTAATTTGTATTTAAATTTTAATTCATTATCTTTTTAATTAGAGAATTTATTGTTGAAATTAATTTTAACAATCAGCAATAATAAATGAATGTATTCCATTCATTTTATTTTGAATTATTATTATTAGTTTATGTTTCCATATGAATGATGGATTTTTAACAATTTTTTTATTACTCTCATATGTAAAATACAAATTTTGCACACTACGATGTTTTATCGATTTTGTTTTTCAATTTAAATTTATCAATTATTAAAATTTTATTATTTATATAATTAATTATAGAATAATAATTGTGTGATTTACCTTCCTTTTTAACGCATTAACTTTGAAACTATTGGACGGATTTTCATGGGGTTTTTTTTTATGTGTAAGAGAATTTTACTAAATATTTTTTTCTTTATATTTTTAGTAGATTAATCCTTATGGCCACTTAATTAATATTTTAACACTAATTGTGTTAGTAAAGCTAATTTGAAATTATTACTTTCTCTTATCCTATTTATGAAAAATATATATTGCGATCATGTCAAAAATTCGATGTCGAGATTTTGATGGATATACATGTTTTGAGGTCTCCTGAGTCCAAAAAAGTGGGTCCCACAAATTAGTCTGTCTGTGTTTGTGTGGACATTTTTGACCATGAAGGAAATGAGCTAGCAGGTTGAAATTTTATATTTAAATTAGGCACCTTCCGAACTCGTGTAAATAAGCTTTTAAACAAAATCGGCCAAAAAGTACTAGTACTTTACTGATGTACTTTTTCAGTTTTTTGCCATTTTCTCAAAATTCGGTGCAACGAGTTTGTTTAAAATTCATAAATCAACTATTTTTTAGATGCTCTTTAAAAAGTATATCAGTGAAATTTTTCGTGGAAATCGATTGAAGTACACTTTACTGATGTGGAAGCATTCGTAGCTCAGCGCCATCTATGTCAAGTTTGGAACTAAAGTGCTAAGAGCAACTAAATATATCTCGACACAAAAAATCTGGTATGACCAGCACAGTGCACAACTTACTCTTACCGAAAGGTAAGAGAAAGTTGTGTGCTGTGCTCCATTCACACCATTATTTTTCTATCAAAGTTTTCTCCTTTTCTTGATTGCAAATGGGCGCGCCTGCACTCAGCTGTTAGGCATCGCATCTCAAGAGCAATTGATGCCTACTCTCCAGGCGCTCTGTCTCATGAAACACTTCCAATTGACGTCATATTCCAACGATGCGGCAATTTGAATTGTTGTTATTATTATAAATTAGAGAGAGAGATTATATTGATATTTTATAAATGTGAATCGTTTATTTTTGGGAAATCCTATTAAATTGATAAAATAAAAAAAAACTGTATTGATAAAATAAAACCAGAGCTTTGCAAGTTATTTATTATTTAAAATAATAATAAAAAGAAGAGAGTAGATAAAAGTTAAAAAAAAAAAATTAATTTCCCTCTCACAAATGGAAAATTTATATATTCGATTTTAAAACTCAATCTTAAAGACGTCACCCTCCCCCCTCCCCTCCCCTCCCCGTAACACTCCCGTAAACATAATAATAAATTGTATCTTTTCTTTCTTCATTTATATCTATGAATCTACTTTTTCAGTTTTTTGCGATTTTCTCAAAATTCGCTCCAAAGATTTAGATTAAAATTCAAAATTCAATTATTTTTTTTTAGATGCTCTTTAAAATGTATATTATCATTTTGGCACACTACTACTTGTACTTCTTAGGAAAGATAGGAGGGCTTGGTAACAAAATATAAATATTTTCCCATACTTATAAATTTTACATCTTGAAATTCGAATGTACCATACTGTCGGAAATTAATATATGTCCACACGAAAAAAAAAATCTGGTCTGACAAGTACAACAGAACACAACTTTCGATTACTGAGGGTAAGAGAAAGTTGTGTGCTGTGCACCAGTCACACCAGATTTTTTTTTCAACAATTTTTCCCCCCAAAAAAAAATAAACAAGATTTGATAAAGTGTTTGCATTCCAATTTGTCAATTGTTCCATACTATTTTGATAAATTACCAGGTGAAAGTTAGTGATCACTATTTATTTCAATGATGACCAGGGGCGTATATAAGGAGGGGGGGGGGTGATTTTGTGAAAGAAAAAAAGTTCATTTTTGCCGACTAGTGTTATTAATATTCAGTTGATTTGTGTTATAATGAAATTTAAAGTGTCTATTTTTAACATAGCAACAGCCACTTAGATCATTGCAGTGGCAAGTATGTCGGAATTTTGTTTTAATTAAAGCTATTAAAATTGAAAAATTCGAAAAAATAAAGAATACAAATTAAATAAAAATTCAATAAAAATAATTAATTATAGAATAATATTTGTGAGATTTAATTCTTTTAATTTTTAATTCTCCCATAGACTCTGGAATTAAATGACGAATTTTTATGGGCTCTTTTTCACCTAGACCGTTTTCACGCCGTATTTTAAATAAAAACTTACAATTTTTCTTTCTAAATTAAGATATTTATTTATTTATAAATAACTCATCACTTATGCTTCTAATCGAAATTATCATTATGAGTAAAATTATAGAGCGTTAAATTACGCATCGAATGACCACTAAATTGTTAATATTCGAATTGATCTTCTTCTTCTTTCCTCGCCTGATTATTTTCGCGGTGCGGGGTTGGCGGAGGGGATGGGGATTTTTTCAACCGGGAAGGAATAGAACAGGCCGGCCCGTCACACGGTCTGACGCCTGTTGAAAATATAGAAGGAAAGAGACTGAGATGCAAAGCACAGAAGTACTGCCAGTCCCAGCTAGGGCAGGTCGTGGTCGCCATCCACGTACCCACAAGATGTGGGTCCATGAGCAATAATATTCAAATTGATGATTATATTAAATCAATTAAGATTATATTAAAATCAAGATTGCAAAATTGTCTAATTAAAATAATTAAAAAAACGTTATTGTTGTTAATTTTAAAGAAAAAAATCCACATAAATTACTTTATAGTGAATTTGTCATATATCCTAGATATATAATCCTAACTGCCATAAATGAATATTAACAAAAAAGCGATAATTGTTTCTGTCGTTTAGTATATTCGTGAAGTTAGGATGCTGGTGCCAGGCTTATGTTTCAAATATCTCCCCTTTGGTGGATCGTACCCAGAACTTTTGGCTCGGGCTAATTTAAAAGGCCTTGACTCTAATTCCCCATATATCTATCTGAAAATTACTCAAAAGTTAGGTTATTTGGTTGGTAGCAAAATGGCGGCGACAAGTCAACAAACTGACCCTAACTGATGCAACCCGGGCCTAAAAAAAAGTCTCAGGTGTAAAATTTCCAGTGAGAGAGATTGATGATCTAAAAAAGATTTGTAATTTTTCTAATGGCCCTTGTGTGTGATGAGATGACGTCATTAGCTTAACTTATTTATGACTCCCGGGGGATGATGGGGGGGGGGGATTAACTCAAGTGATGATTGATTTTCCATCTCACTCAGACGTTTCTATTTATTTTCAATTAAATTCCTTCTATTTTTTTTGTTGGTTGTTAAAGATTAAATAAATATTAGCTGATTTGAATATAATGAGGTTGGTTGGCCTTAAATAAATAAACAACTTGAAGTTATTATCTCTTCTTTTTTTTTTTTAATTAAATAACATCGTTAATAAGTTTTTTTTTTTTTTTGAAGTGTAAATTTAGATTATGTTGTGTTAAAACTTGTTCAAAAAGAGGATTAAATTTCATATTATTATTATTATTAAAATTATTAAATAAATATCAAATATAATATAATATAAAACAACTTTTTCAAAAGAATGCTTTTATTTAAAAATTGAACTAATTTCATTTTTGTTGTTCAAATTGTTGAATATTTATGAATTAAAATAAAAGCGTGGGGCGTTTTGAAGAGATTCCGAGGCTCTAATTCTTTAAGATATCAATGGCGCCCTACGCTTTTATTTTAAGTCATAAATATTCAACAACAACAAGTTTTTTTGTTTTATTATATTACTTTCTCTTACCCTATATATGAAATATATAGAGAAAGTATTGCGATCATGTCAAAAATTCGATGTCGAGATTTTGATGGATATACATGTTTTGAGGTCTGTCTGTCTGTGTATCTGTGAACAAAATATCTAAAGAACTAGAAGAGTTATGAGGTTGAAATTTTATATTTAATTTAGGCACCCACCCAAGGAGTGAAAATAAGTTTAAATACGATGAGCGATTTAATTTTTTAATCACTAGAACTTGATAAAAATCCATTCATTAATAAGCTTCTCCAACCAAAAAAAGGAAAAAAAAAAAAACCAAAAAAGGAAATACAAACAAACTGTCAGAAAAATGCATGTTAAACTAAATACAACAAAAAAAAATGCTTTGTTGATTTCCCTTTCAGCATCCATAGCTTTATATATCGCCCGATGAAAAAATTGAGTTTTAATAATCACAATAATAATTATTTACATATTTAGGAAAAAAGAAAGTCCATAAAAATCCGTTAACTAGTTTCAAAGTAAAATATATGCCATAAATTAAAATAAAATTAATGAGATTTAATTAGAATAAAAACAACAATGCCTCATTAAAATTTAATTTAATTTAATTGGAATAAAAATAAAATTCTCATTAAAATTTCATTTCCGTTTCCTGTAATTTATTAATTATTGCATTTAGAAAAAAATATTTCAAATAAAAGTTGTAGTAAATTTTCTTTTTTACAAAAATGATAATAAGTATTTTTATGTAAGATCTCATGGTTAAAGAGATATTGCAAAAAAACATAAAATATTTGTGGTGGTGCAACTCTTTTTCCTAATTTTTAAACCACTCTAGTTTATAAATGGTTCAATTTAGAAAGAAATGTTTCCAATAAAATTTGTCGCAAGTCTTTCTCTCTACAAAAATGTTAATAACAATTTTTATGCTACATCTCATGGTTAAAGAGATAATTACAAAAAAATATGATAAAATCACTGCTTTCGCATCTCTGTTTGTAATTTTAAAGCACAGTAGTTTATAAACGGTTGAATTAAGAAAAAAATGTTTCAAATAAAATTTGTAGCGAATTTGTCTCTCTACCAAAATGTTAATAACAATTTTTATGCTAGATCTCATGCTTAAGGAGATTTTACAAAAATATATGATAAATTACTGCTGTCGTATCTCTTTTTACTTTTCGTACCTCTATATATATGTTAATATATAGAGAGAGAAAGTATTGGTTTCATGTCAAAAATTCGATGTCGAGATTTTGATGGATCTTCACGTTTTGAGGTCCCCTGAATCCAAAAAGTGGTTTTCGCGACATGGTCTGTCTGTCTGTGTGTCTGTCTGTGTGTCTGTCTGTCTGTGTGTCTGTCTGTCTGTGTGTGTGTCTGTGAACAAAATATCTCAAGAACGAAAAGAGCTAGGAAGTTGAAATTTTATATTTAAGTTAGGCACCCCCATGGGACGTGACACGAAGCTTTTGAACAAAATCAGCCAAAAAGTACTAGTACTTTACTGATGCACTTTTTCAGTTTTTTCGATTTTCTCAAAATTTGCTCCAACGATTTTTTAAAATTCAAAAATCAATTATTTTTAGATTCTCTATAAAATGTATATTCTCATTTTGTGATTGAAATCTTCTGAAGACCACTTTACTCTTGTACTCCATAGAAAAGATAGGAATTTCTCCTATGGTTGCTATGGTAACAAAATATAAATATTTTTTCCATACTTATATATTTTACATCTTGAAAATCGAATGTACCGTACTGTCGGCAACTAAATACATGTCGACACAAAAAATCTGGTGAGACAAGCACAGTACACAACTTTCGATTACCGAAGGTAAGAGAAAGTTGTGTGGCTGTGCGCCAGTCACACCAGATTTTTTACTTTCTCTTACCTATGTATATATGTAATATATATATAGAGAGAAAGTATTGGATTCATGTCAAAAATTCGATGTCGAAATTTTGATGGATCTTCACGTTTTGAGGTCCCCTGAATCCAAAAAAGTGGTTTTCGCGACATGGTCTGTCTGTGTGTGTGTGGGTGTGTGTGTGGGTGTGTGTGTGTGTGTGTTCAATTTTAAGCATGAAGGAATTGAGCTATGAGGGTTGAAATTTTATATTTAAGTTAAACACCCCCGGGACCGGAAAAATAAGCTTTTAATCAAAATCGGCCAAAGAGTACTAGTACTTTACTGATGTACTTTTTCAGTTTTTTCGATTTTCTCAAAATTTGCTCCAACGATTTTTTTAAAATTCAAAAATCAATTATTTTTAGATGCTCTTTAAAATGTATATTCTCATTTTGCGATTGAAATCTTCTGAAGACCACTTTACTCTTGTATTTCATAGGAAAGATAGTAGAAATGGTTGCCATGGTAACAAAATATAAATATTTTCCCATACTTATAAATTTTACATCTTGAATTCAATTGTACCCTTCTGTCGGAAACTAAATACATGTCGACACGAAAAATCTGGTGTGACAAGCACAGTGCACAACTTTCGATTACCGAAGGTAAGAGAAAGTTGTGTGCTGGCGCCAGTCACACCGATTTTGTAATTTTAAAGCACTGTAGTTTATAAACGGTTGAATTAAGAAAAAAATGTTTCAAATAAAATGTGTAGTAAATTTGTCTCTCTACAAAAATATTAATAACCATTTTTATGTTAGAACTTTTGGTTAAGGAGATATTGCAAAAAAAAAAAAAAAAAAATTATAAAATATTAATGGTGTTGTTTTTTGGTAAATTTAAATCACTCTAGTCTATAAACGGTTGAGTTTAGAAAAAAATATTTCAAATAAAATTTGTAGTAAATTTATCCTTCTACAAAAATGCTAATAACAATTACTTGTTAGATCTCTTGGGGCGTGTGGATTTCAAAAGCTTTTTTGGATTCAGGGGACCTCAAAACGTGAAGATCCATCAAAATTTCGACATCGAATTTTTGACATGAATCCAATACTTTCTCTCTCTATATATTAACATATATATAGAGGTAAGAGAAAGTAAAAAAGACGACATTCGAGCGGATCCGAGCCAGTTGGAGCAGGGTCCAGGAGGCCGAAGATCCGGCTAGCTTGGAGCCTTCCCGGGAACAGCAGCAATAAAAAAAGCTTCATGACGTTTCGAGTGTTAGTCGCATCATCTTCAAGGCAAGCAAAATTGTCAGAGTACTGAATTTTAATTTCATGTTTAGCCTGTGGACAATTAGAAATTGTGGCATGTGTCACTATCACAGCAGATTTTCTTTTAATTTGTAAACATGGTGTGAGTGAACAAATCGAAAGCTCTTTTTGATTATCTTTTATTATTAATTGTTAACCGGCGTCCCATTTGGCCCACTTTATGAAGAAATCATTTCAAACAATCGATTACGCGCATCTGTAAGGGAAAGGGAGAGGATTTAATGATAATAAATTCATTCAGACAGAGAGAAAGCAAACGAATAAAAAAATATCAGCTCTACTACGTAGGTCAAAATAAACTAGACTAACCTTTGAATTATTTATTTAATCCTCCTGACTGCTCTCTCTTCTCTTTTACATAAACAAAAATTTATGTAGAGAAAATATACATTTTATAAGAAACAAAAAAATTTATGTGTTTTTATCACTATTTTGGTTATTATCTCTTTAACCATGAGATTTAGCATAAAAATAGTTATTATCATTTTTGTAAAGGGATAAATTTTCTACAAATTTTATTTATTTTTTTTTTCAATCTAAACCACTATTTTTATTATTTTTTTTTTTTATTTTTCTTAAAAAAAAAAAGATTTTTTTTCTTTTTAGAGGAAAAATTTACTACAATTTTTTTTAAACATTTCTTTCTAAATTCAACCGTTTATAGACTAGAGTGATTTAAATTTACAAAAAACAACACCACTGATATTTTATAATTTTTTTTTTTGCAATATCTCGTTAACCAAAAGATCTAACATAAAAATTGTTATTAATATTTTTGTAGAGAGACAAATTTACTACACATTTTATTTGAAACATTTTGTTCTCAATTCAACAGTTTATAAACTACGGTGCTTTAAAATTACAAACAAGAGATGCCAGAGCAGTATTTTTTGTAATTATCTCTTTAACCATGAGATGTAGATCGTGTAATGGTCGGTCAGTCACACGAAATGAGCAAAATTTTAAGGCAGTTCATGAAATGCAATAGGGCCCTTAGACAGATCGTGTAATGTCGCTGAATTACATGAAATGTCTAAAATATTTTAAATTTCACTCGTAATCTTAACTATTTATACTCTTTGTTAATTGATAGTTTTATTATTCTATGGATCATCCTCTCTATTTATATTTTTGGTTGTAGAATTTCATTCATCCTCTGTCAAATAATCCAATAAAAAAGTTTTTTTTGGTGTAACAAACCAGCAACGTTTTGAAAATGAACAAATATAAAATGAAATTCATTTCAAGAGATGTTGAATTACAAAAATAACCTCAAGGTGTGGTGGATTGGATTCAATGCTCAAAGAGACCGTTGGGGTGCTAATATATGAGTCGGTAGCTACGCCTAAGACAATTAAAGCCGGTTGTTTCACTTCTAGTCAACTATCAAATTATTAGATTAAAAGCTAATTTTTTATTATGTTATTAATCACTATTAAATACGTATAAAATAAAATTTTGAAGCAGATCTGACGCAGGGTTATCTTGTAATTAATTATTTAAAAAATTGAAATTTAACATGTAGTCTATGGGGAATGTCGACGAAACGCACACATATCGAATTATATAGCCACCTCTGCATTAGATACAAAAACTTACATTTTATCAATTCACTTCCAAGGAATATGTTAAACATAAAATCAAAACTTTCTGTTGAAATCTTTTAAAGATGTATTAACAAGAAAGTCAAAAAATTCTCCAAAATGACAGTCGCAAATATTTAAAAATGAGACTCACACCAGTCTGGCAACGTCGCATAAAATAATACTCTTTTCTCGCTGTCAGTTACATTTTTTCCATTTTACGATATTTTCTCTCGCAAATCGTCCATTGTGTTTAAACTGATTTGCATTAATCATTGTAAATATATTAAATAAAATAAAATTGAAGGCTTTTAAGATTTAGAATCCTCAACAATAACTGGCTACGCATTAGCAAAAATCAAGGGGATTGCTTGGTTCACTCTATTCAGAGATCTACCCAGAGCACTAATTACCTCAATAAGCCGGATTAGAATAAATCATACACGGACCCCAGCGCACTTAGCAAGATTTAATATAATTCCGTCGCCCTTATGCCACTGCTCTTCTACACCAGCTACCCCATTCTACATAATCAGTGAATGCCCATCATACGCCAATTATACTCAATAAAAATCAACCCAAACTTGCGTCTGACCCCACAGCATTCCAACAGTTTCTGAAAGCCAATACCAATTCATCATAACTATCATCACAGCTATCCTCCGGGGGGGCCTACCTACATAAATTTTTATCAATTCATTTTCGTAGAATACGTTAAAAATAAAATCAAAAGTTTCTGACGGCGGCTTTTAGAGATATATTAACAAGAAAGTCAAAATTTAATATCCACTCTCTAAAAATGAAATAGTGAAAATCTCACTATTTTAGTGACTACTCATTTCACTACCTAATTAGTGTACTCTCTTACTATTTGGGCTAGTGACTCCTGAATTTACAACCGAAATAGTGAACAATATTTATTTAGTAAATTAATATTTGAATCATTTTAAATTATTTTAAAAATTATATATTATCAATTTATAATTAATTCTCACAATTATTTTTTTATAATTCGTCATATATATTAAATTTCAACTATTTCAGTACTGACAGGAATCGCGTTAGCCGTGAAATTGTGTAAACATTGAAAAATTTTCCTGCTCCTTATTTTAAATAATTTTAATAGTTAATTCAATCGTTAATTTATTAATTCGTGTTCCACAGTGATATTTGAGTATTGTGTTTTACCTGTGCTAATAAAACTTTTCAAATAAACTAAGAGAAACATCAGATAATGAAGAAAGGGAGGGGTGACTCCTGGACCCCGGTCCGGAAGCGCTCGGCGCCAGTAAAGGTGACAACGAAGACTTCAACGAAGCCTCCAGCTGAACCCCAGGTTGTATTAAGTAACTCAAGCCCGGAGAGTGTGGCCAGCAAGAAGGTAAGGCCTGAGACAACTAAACCAGACATCGACGGGAAAGCCAGTCCGGTCTACAACGTGCAGGTTAGCAACAGCTTTGATCCTATTAGTGATAATGAATCGCTTTTTGAAAGTGATATGGAGAGCCTTCCTTCAGAAAACTCTAAAAACAATCCCTCGGGAGTCCCTCTTAAGAAACCCCCGCCTATCATTATTCATAAGCATGTCGAAAATTCAAAGGCCTTATTTAAAGCCGCAAACGATTTAACAAATGGAAATATAGAAATAAAATGCACAAATACAAAAATAGTCTTTTTGCCTAAAACTCAAGCTGATCATAAGAAAATAAATCAATTTATAAAAACTACTAATCTACCACATCACACTTATCCTTTACAAGGAGAAACTAAACTCAAAGTAGTCCTTAAAGGCCTCAGTCTAGGCATTGAGATAAATCAAATTAAGGAGGAACTCGCGGAAAGGGGGCACGCGCCCGAAAAAATTATTCAAATAAAATCGAAAGAGAAGGAAGGCTCTCTTCTGCCAATTTATATATGTATATTCCCAGCAGGGACAAAATCCCAAGAAATATTTAAAATAAATAGACTTTGCTATGTTTGCGTTAAATGGGAGAAATATAAGAATAACTTAAAGTATATACAATGCTATCGTTGCTTGTCCTTTAACCACATTTCTACCCATTGTTGCGGAGAGGAAAGATGCCTGAATTGCTCTGGGCCCCATAAGTCAGCAGAGTGTACCTCAAACATTCAAAAATGTGCAAACTGTAGGGGGACCCATAAAGCAAACGATCCGGTATGTCCTAGCTTACAAAAGGAAATTGAGAAAAGAGAACAAATACAAAACACAGTAAAGGGAAGGGTAAACTCTCCCCCTACCCTGGATGGGAACCATTTTCCGTCACTTCCCAGGAAGCGCGACAATCTCGCGAACACACCGCCGACTTGGGTGGAGAGGAATCCCACGACAAGTGCGCAAGCAGGGAATCTGCGCAGCAATGCAACAGACCCACGAGCCAACACTCAGACAGAAACAGCGGAAACACTGGGGGGTCTGCTTCGGGAACTAAAGAATTTACTAGCCAGCCCTGGGATAATTATTTTCATAAAGAAGGCATTGAATCTAGTAAAGGCGCTAACACAAGCACACAATGGGAACGAGAGAATGGAAATTCTTCTCACTCAGGGGTTAGCCCTCTTCGACTAACAAAATACACGGCAGGATTGAACATTGTAATCTGGAATTCAAATGGAATTACTCGAAAGATAGTTGAACTTATAGACTTTGCAAATAAAAGAAATGCTCATGTCATCCTTATTTCAGAAACAGGGCTTAAAATTAGCAGTAGATTATACATCCCAGGATTTACAACATTTAGAAAAGATGCAGAAGCCCCATCTCGAGGAGTCCTCTTAGCTATTCGCAATGAGCTCCAACCGGTTCAATATCCGCTAACTGATTTAGGCCATTTAGAGGCGGTTGCGGCCACAATCCTCACAATAACAGGCAGGCTGCTAATAGTCAGTGTCTACAATTCACCAGCAAGAACCCGATTGCTAAACATAGGAGTAGTTAAAGCTCTATTTCAAAACGTCGGAGATGTTATCATCGCCGGCGACTTTAACGCCAGACACTACGATTGGGGGTGTAGAAGCAATAATACTAACGGGATAGCGCTTCATAATTTTTGCCTACGAACTGGGATTCAGGTCGTTCATACAAACGAGCCCACACGTTATCCAACATCGAGCAGGCAGAGGCCAAGCGTACTGGATATAGCGCTGGTAAAAGGCTTAAGAAAAGTAGAAGCCAACGCAGTCAGCTGGCATGAGCTCGATTCCGATCATAACCCAGTAGTAGTAAAGTTAAAGAAAAGCGCCCAATATACATTAAAAAAGGGATGGGATCTAAAAAGAGCCAACTGGCAGGAATATAGGAGAAATATATGTCAACTTATTAATATAGAACCTATCTCCTCAAGAAATCAACTTGAAAAAGAAGTGGACCACTTGACGGAGGTGATAATAAAATCAGCAAATCTTGCTATCCCAAAGACTAATATTGGTCATCGGCAGGATGAGATCCCCGAAAGTATAAAAAAGATGATCCTTGAAAAAAATAGAGCAAGGCGAATTTGGAACAGGACACGAAACAGGGAAGCTAAAATAACACAAAATACACTTAGAGGGCAAATACAAATAGCAATAGCAGAATGGCGAAAAAAGCTCTGGCTAAATAAGGTCTCATCTCTCTCAGCAACAGACTGTTCTCTATGGCAATACGTGCGCCGATTGCGAAATCAAAAGACACGCATAGGCCCCTTGGAAGGAAATAATGGTCTAGAATACCGTCCAGCAGAGCAAACTGAAATTTTGGCAAAGTCATATGAAGAGCAATTTATTAATAAAGAAAAAACAGGACCAACAAGAACGAAACTATTAAAGAAAGCGAAGTCGCTAATAGAGGAAGAAAAAGAAAACCCTGCTTATCCCATTATAAAACCGAAACATGTCAAAAAATATATAAAATTAATAAAAAGCAAAAAAGCACCCGGATTCGATGGCATTCTACCTATATTTTTAAAACAGCTTCCAGGGAAGGCGATACTTTTGCTAGCGTATATATTCACTGCAATGTTGCGTTTCAGCCACTTTCCCGCACAATGGAAAAAAGCCGAAATAGTGCCTATTCCAAAGCCTGGGAAACTCGCTACAAAAGCAATAAACTACCGCCCAATCAGCTTACTCCCGGTAATGAGTAAACTAGCAGAACGCTTCATATTAGAATGGCTAGAGAAGGAAACCGAGGAGCGCCAACTGTTACCTGCCTTTCAGTTTGGATTTCGGAAAAGGCACTCAACAACCCACCAGATTGTCAGAGTTACCAAATATATCCGCGAACGGCTGCGGCTAAAGAAAGCCACCGGCATGGTCCTCTTGGACATCGCTAAGGCTTTCGACAGCGTCCGTCATTTAAACTTGGTCGTGAAATTACTGGACTATGGAATCCCTAAACAATTGTGTCATCTAATAGCTGAATTCTTATTGAACCGCTCTTTCCGAGTAAGAATCGACAACAAATATTCCGGCTGGCACCCAATACAGGCAGGGGTTCCGCAAGGCGCGCTCACATCCCCATTGCTATACGCCTTATACACAGCGGATATGCCGAAAATGAAATTTGTACAAATTGCCCAATACGCAGACGACACGGCCTTGTATTATTCGAACAAAAATTTTACCTGCTTGAAACGAAGACTAGAAGAAGGGGTCAAGGAAGTCCTGACTTATTACAAAAAATCAAGTCTAAGAATAAATCCAGATAAGTCAGAAGTAATTCTTTTTACAAAAAAAAGAAAATACTTACACACCAAGGTTCAAATAGAAGAAGCAAAATTAAAATGGCTTCCCAAAGTAAAATATTTAGGAGTCATATTAGACAGGCAGGCAAACTGGGCAGCACACTGTCGAATGATACTGGCAAGAGCAAGACAAACGTGCAGGGCAATATGGTCCTTGGTACGTCCTAGCTCGCCTCTGGATGTTGATAAGAAATTACATCTCTATAAGGCAATAGTCAGGCCAGGAATGGCGTATGCTGCTCCTGCCTGGCTGCCGCATATATCGAAGTCGAATCTCCTTCAACTCGAAAGAGTGCAATCTAGGCTATTAAGAGCCATTGCCGACCCACCCCCAGGCATCAACAATGAAATAATCAGAGTGGGCCTTGAAATGGAAACACTAGGAGAACATCTCAACAAAAGCATCCTAAAATTCAAGATGAAAACTCTAGTGAATGAAAACAACCTAATAAATGAACTTTATAGTTAGATAAACATAAGTTTATGTATTTCGCTAGTATATATTTCATCTTTATATTTTATATTATCTTATATTTTTTAATTAAATTGAATGCAAGGTTTTTAAAATTTTCCTTGCCCCAAGCCTAAATGGAAAAAAATAAAATGAAATAAGTTACAAAAACTAAGAACCGATAAAATGTATAGCGTGAGGTCGGTTATCAAACAAGTATGTACATTAATGCTCTGAAATGTATTGTAAATGTATATGTATAAAATGAATTTAATAAATAAACTTAAACTTA
>JAKCPI010001603.1:0-14871 GCA_023213315.1 Euborellia annulipes | reverse complement strand
TATATTACTTTTATAATTTTCAAATTTGAGTAATGAATGAGTCCCCATCTAACATCAAAATAATTAAACACCTGCATGACGTCATTTCGAATCCCTATCTATCGCACGGGCAGGCTGACCGACTAACTCACCGGCCATATTTCTATTACCCTTCGTACACATAACTACTACGGTTGAAGTGAAGCCCACAGATGTGGTCTTGATTAACTACGCTTCCTTCTTCATTTTATTTTACATATATATTTTGTGTTACCAAATTGGGTGAGTAGAATCGGGAAAAATAAAACTCTTTGAATTAAATAATTAATATTTTTTATTTAATTCTCTTCTAGGTTTAACATTACGTTTAACATTATTTTACACTATTTAAACATTACTATACCTTATTTAACATTATTTTAATGTTACTTTAATATAATATACACAACTTTAATCTGATTTTACAATACTTTTATCTACAAATATCACCGATTCGATCATCACTATCTTCATATTTATATATGGCTTCTCTTTAATAATCGACACCACGAGAAACAGCAACGAAGTGACTCATCTCATCATTTAAGAAGGCTCTCCAACTACAACTTAAGTATCACATATTGTATTTAAGAACATTAACTTTTAACATTATTTATTTAAATTACAATCTACATACATTTTTTTTATACTTATTTATTATCTAATTATTAATAATTTGAGCAAGTTAGTTCAATCATTTATAATCAATTTTCTTTCATTTTATCAATTCTTACCACCTGTAAAGCAAGAAATAAATTAAAATCCATAATTTATGTTAATTGCCATATATTGAAAATATACTCAAATTTTTTCTTACCTTGAATTTTTTTATTAAGGTTTCCCCTAATATTTTATTAAGGGTCACCATTTTCTTCATGGTCCTTCGTAGCCACGGATTTATTTTAAAATCCATGAACCACTTTTATTTGAATTAAAATTGGAATTTTGATTTCTATTACACATACACAAAATTGAGGACCATTCAACATTTTCTTCATGGTCCTTCGTAGCCACGGATTAAATTTAAAATCCATTGAACCTATTTTATTTGAATTAAAATTTTAATTTTAATTTCAATTTTTTACATACACGGAAAAAATTCAAGGTCATTTACAAAATGGAAGAAATAAAAAACAGGCTAGCAATGCTCAAATTTAATATTGATTATATTACTAAAGAACATGAAACTACTATTCAATCGAATTTACAACTTGATTCAACTCAATTAAATATGATTTTAGAAAATATTCAAACTAACATAACAGAAATTAATGAAATTAAAACAAAACTAGCCAAGGTAAAAATGGAAGATACTGTGAGATTAGAACAGCTAGCACTACTCATGACGGAAAGAAAGAGATTGGATCCAATATTATATTATTGTCATAGATTATTAAAAACGTTCCAATCTCCCTCTCCCCCGCCAAGAGAGTCATTTGACCCTAACATATCTTTTAATAATGTTTCAAATCAGCACCGGGCGACCAAGCTCCCACCATTACTTTTGAAAACTTATTCGGGAGACTTGAGTGAATATTTGTCATTTTGGGAAACTTATAATGCAAATATTCACACTCGAACTGATTTGAGCGATGTGCAAAAATTTCAATATTTTGTATCTCTTCTCAAAAATGAACCCTTGGAGTTTGCTAAAACATTTTCCATTTCTTCAGAGAATTACCAACCACTTCTAGACGCATTCAATAGTAGATATAGAAAAACACGAGAACTAGTATTTCTCTTTATCGAAAGAATAATGAATATTCCACAAATAAAAAAGAGAAATTCTAGTCTTCTCAAAAATCTAGTTATCACAACGCGGACATCATTACAAAATCTTACTATCTTGAATCAACCCACTATACATTGGGATTCAATTATTATAAAAATCCTAATTGATAAATTAGATACGGACTCTCTGGAAAAATGGAATTTGAACTTGACAAATAATGATATACCTTCATTATCTGATTTTCTTAATTTCGTTGAAAAATTGGCTGATTCATTACCAGCAGACACTACTAAAACAAAAGTTTTTGTAACTTTAAGTAATAAAACATCATCTTTGTGTCCTTTTTGTAAATATTCTGAACACCCTATTTATAAATGTCCACAATTTCTAAAATTATCATTTGTTAACAGATTGGAGAGAGCCAAACAATTAAAATTATGCATTAATTGTTTATCGAGAGGTCACTTTCTACCACAATGCTTTTCTTCTGGATGTCGGATCTGTAAAAAGAAACACCATACCGTGCTTCATCGCGAGACTCCAAAACCCAATTCGGTAACACAGGAGGATACCTCAACTTCCTCAACCCCTACTAATATTAATACTAATACACCCTCGGTAACTCCTATAACAACACCCGTAACAACAAATACAGAAACACTTTCTACTTCTAAAACACTATCTTATTACACAGAAAATGTTTCAAATTCTTCAGATAAGAATTTTTTAATTGCTACGGCTAATATTTTTATTCAGGATTACCAAGGCGATTTAATACAAGCAAGAGCATTACTTGACACTGCGAGTCAATGCTCTTGCATCACTTCAAAACTTGCTAGTAGATTAAAATTACCCTATACACAGGACAATTTCGAAGTCATAGGTCTATCGAATACAAAAGTGTCTTCATCAAAACAAACCATCAACATGGCTTTTTGTTCTCGTTATGATGTAGACACTTTTTATAAAACAAAGGCCCTTGTCTTAGATAAGGTAACCACTAGCTTACCTATGACGTCATTTCATTTGAAAGATGATACATATTTACAAAATTTAAAACTTGCCGATCCCCATTATAATAAGACAGGACCGATTGATCTTATATTGGGTGGACCGGTCATTACACACATTCTCTTCGGAGGAAAGAAAATACCAGGACCTGAAGGTAGCCCATGTGCTATCGAAACGCCTTTAGGTTGGGTTCTTCTAGGGGAATACACAACTAGTAATTTTAATAAATCAAAAACATTTTTAACTTTATTAAAAGATTTTAACGGACAATCAACTAAAGATATTAAACCCGTTAAAGTTTTTTCTCATATAAATATTTGTCAACCATCACTTTCAAATAGACATTCTGATTCAAATAAACTAAAATCAGTTTTCGCCCATAATTTTAGAGGTAGAAACCGATTTAAGAAAAAGGTTTCAACCCCTTACAGTAAACTTTCTAATGATGAGATTTATTTATAATTGTTTTATTTTTTATTACGTATTTCTCTACTACAATTTAAAGATTAATACTTTTATTTTGAAAAATGGAAACACCTTTAGATCCAATAACTAATTTAAATTATTTCCATTTTTTTATCAAGCCTTATATTATCTACACTCATCGTTAGAAATGCTCACTTTGAAACAAGCATACACTTACACTGATTTCAATTGTTTATTTTATCATAATACTTATTTTTTTTGAATTATTTATTAAATTACTAGTCATCTAGTTTGTCACTACCACTCCTTTGATTTTAAATACTTACAGTTATTAAAACATAAGAAGTAGGTCTCTATTTCTATTTACACCTGATGTTGGACAGATAGTCCTCATCAGGGTACCATCTAGCCCTCTTCATTGGAAGAAGGGTAGAATAGTTTATCCAAGATCGGATAATTAAAATTGAGTCGTTTTATTAAAAACACAAAACGGTGAAATAAAACGACCCTGAAATTATCACACTTATTTACATCTTAAAATATTTCTTTATTTTATTTTCAATTCCACATACACAAAGGCTTCTAGGCCATTCAACATTTCTTTTTTTTTTTCTTTAAAACACTAACAATTTTAAACTGATACTTCTTAATATTTTTTGTATATACTTATATATACACATATATTTATTCATTATTCAAAGTTGAAGAATACATATCATTAACGATTATAAGATCTTTCTGTGGCTGTGACAGGTACACTTACACCCATTTTATTAACTTGCGATTATATCCTTGCGGATTAATCACCCCGGGGGAGTATGTGGCCGCCGCCAATGTCATTTTTTATATTACTTTTATAATTTTCAAATTTGAGTAATGAATGAGTCCCCATCTAACATCAAAATAATTAAACACCTGCATGACGTCATTTCGAATCCCTATCTATCGCACGGGCAGGCTGACCGACTACCTCACCGGCCATATTTCTATTACCATTCGTACACATAACTACTACGGTTGAAGTGAAGCCCACAGATGTGGTCTTGATTAACTACGCTTCCTTCTTCATTTTATTTTACATATATATTTTGTGTTACCAAATTGGGTGAGTAGAATCGGGAAAAATAAAACTCTTTGAATTAAATAATTAATATTTTTTATTTAATTCTCTTCTAGGTTTAACATTACGTTTAACATTATTTTACACTATTTAAACATTACTATACCTTATTTAACATTATTTTAATGTTACTTTAATATAATATTACACAACTTTAATCTGATTTTACAATACTTTTATCTACAAATATCACCGATTCGATCATCACTATCTTCATATTTATATATGGCTTCTCTTTAATAATCGACACCACGAGAAACAGCAACGAAGTGACTCATCTCATCATTTAAGAAGGCTCTCCAACTACAACTTAAGTATCACATATTGTATTTAAGAACATTAACTTTTAACATTATTTATTTAAATTACAATCTACATACATTTTTTTTATACTTATTTATTATCTAATTATTAATAATTTGAGCAAGTTAGTTCAATCATTTATAATCAATTTTCTTTCATTTTATCAATTCTTACCACCTGTAAAGCAAGAAATAAATTAAAATCCATAATTTATGTTAATTGCCATATATTGAAAATATACTCAAATTTTTTCTTACCTTGAATTTTTTTATTAAGGTTTCCCCTAATATTTTATTAAGGGTCATCATTTTCTTCACTCATTTTGCAATTGAAATCTTCTGATGACCACTTTACTCTTGTATTTCATAGGAAAGATAGGAGAAATGGTTGCCATGGTAACAAAATATAAATATTTTCCCATACTTATAAATTTTACATCTGAATTCAAATGTTCCGTACTGTCGGAAACTAAATATATGTCGACACAAAAAATCTGGTGTGACAAGCACAGAACACAACTTTCGATTACCGAAGGTAAGAGAAAGTTGTGTGCTGTGCGCAGTGGCGTACCGAGGGGGGGGGGGCGAGGGGGGCGGTCCGCCCCAGGCCCCGAGCCGGCATAGGCCCCCATATATTTATAAAAAAAAAAAAAATTTAATGAAAATTTCTCTTTGAGAGGCCCCGGGGCCCTCAGGGCTCAAGTAAAAATGGGAAAATTTAGATAAAAAAAAAAAACAAAATTTATGAAAATTTCTCTTTGAGAGGCCCCGGGGCCCTTGAGGCTCAAGTAAAAATGGGAAAATTTAGATAAAAAAAAAACAAAATTTAATGAAAATTTCTCTTTGAGAGGCCCCGGGGCCCTCAGGGCTCAAGTAAAAATGGGAAAATTTAGATAAAAAAAAAAACAAAATTTATTGAAAATTTCTCTTTGAGAGGCCCCGGGGCCCTTGAGGCTCAAGTAAAAATGGGAAAATTTAGATAAAAAAAAAACAAAATTTAATGAAAATTTCTCTTTGAGAGGCCCCGGGGCCCTCAGGGCTCAAGTAAAAATGGGAAAATTTAGATAAAAAAAAAAACAAAATTTATGAAAATTTCTCTTTGAGAGGCCCCGGGGCCCTTGAGGCTCAAGTAAAAATGGGAAAATTTAGATAAAAAAAAAACAAAATTTATGAAAATTTCTCTTTGAGAGGCCCCGGGGCCCTTGAGGCTCAAGTAAAAATGGGAAAATTTAGATAAAAAAAAAAACAAAATTTATGAAAATTTCTCTTTGAGAGGCCCCGGGGCCCTCAGGGCTCAAGTAAAAATGGGAAAATTTAGATAAAAAAAAAACAAAATTTATGAAAATTTCTCTTTGAGAGGCCCCGGGGCCCTCAGGGCTCAAGTAAAAATGGGAAAATTTAGATAAAAAAAAACAAAATTTATTGAAAATTTCTCTTTGAGAGGCCCCGGGGCCCTTGAGGGCTCAAGTAAAAATGGGAAAATTTAGATAAAAAAAAAACAAAATTTAATGAAAATTTCTCTTTGAGAGGCCCCGGGGCCCTCAGGGCTCAAGTAAAAATGGGAAAATTTAGATAAAAAAAAAACAAAATTTAATGAAAATTTCTCTTTGAGAGGCCCCGGGGCCCTCAGGACTCAAGTAAAAATGGGAAAATTTAGATAAAAAAAAAACAAAATTTATGAAAATTTCTCTTTGAGAGGCCCCGGGGCCCTTGAGGCTCAAGTAAAAATGGGAAAATTTAGATAAAAAAAAAAAACAAAATTTATGAAAATTTCTCTTTGAGAGGCCCCGGGGCCCTTGAGGCTCAAGTAAAAATGGGAAAATTTAGATAAAAAAAAAAACAAAATTTAATGAAAATTTCTCTTTGAGAGGCCCCGGGGCCCTCAGGGCTCAAGTAAAAATGGGAAAATTTAGATAAAAAAAAAACAAAATTTAATGAAAATTTCTCTTTGAGAGGCCCCGGGGCCCTCAGGGCTCAAGTAAAAATGGGAAAATTTAGATAAAAAAAAAACAAAATTTAATGAAAATTTCTCTTTGAGAGGCCCCGGGGCCCTCAGGACTCAAGTAAAAATGGGAAAATTTAGATAAAAAAAAAACAAAATTTATTGAAAATTTCTCTTTGAGAGGCCCCGGGGCCCTCAGGGCTCAAGTAAAAATGGGAAAATTTAGATAAAAAAAAAAAACAAAATTTAATGAAAATTTCTCTTTGAGAGGCCCCGGGGCCCTCAGGGCTCAAGTAAAAATGGGAAAATTTAGATAAAAAAAAAAACAAAATTTAATGAAAATTTCTCTTTGAAAGGCCCCGGGGCCCTCAGGGCTCAAGTAAAAATGGGAAAATTTAGATAAAAAAAAAACAAAATTTATGAAAATTTCTCTTTGAGAGGCCCCGGGGCCCTTGAGGCTCAAGTAAAAATGGGAAAATTTATATAAAAAAAAACAAAATTTATGAAAATTTCTCTTTGAGAGGCCCCGGGGCCTTCAGGGCTCAAGTAAAAACAAAATTTATTGAAAATTTCTTTTTGAGAGGCCCCGGGGCCCTTGGGGCTCAAGTAAAAACAAAATTTAATGAAAATTTCTCTTTGAGAGGCCCCGGGGCCCTTGGGGCTGAAGTAAAAATGGGAAAATTTAGATAAAAAAAAGAAAATTTAATGAAAATTACCCCTTGGGGTTCAGGGATATACGGTATTTTAAAAATGTTTTTGTGTATGGAAGAGAGGGATATTTAAAGATGACCACCCCCCCCAAAAAAAAAAAAATTCAATATAAGGCCCCATCTTCTAGTTCCGCCCCAGGCCCCCAACTGCCTCGGTACGCCTCTGGCTGTGCGCCAGTCACACCAGATTTTTAATACTACAAAATATAAATTTATATAAAAATATTTTTTTATTTATTCATATTTATTATTTTAATTAAAAACTCCGTCCCAGAATCTTCTAAATTATTTTATTATTTTATATTATTTTATAAAACTAGCAATCATTTGAGAAATATTCTTGGTGGCCAATATACGCGCCTCCCCTTAGACTAGTCCGCGCCTCCCTGGGGAGGCGCGCCTCACAGTTTGGAAAACGCTGCCCTATAACCTCAAAGTTTATCCCTTTCACGTTTGTAAATTTTCAAGTTGTTGATCTATTGCGTAAAGAAAGTGAAAAGATAAAATTTTATAGAATTTTTTTTTTATTTTTTCTATAAATCGACTAGCACCCCTCAAAATCCTTTCTCACAACCCTGGGGGTGCAGCCACCAAAAATATTATTTTAGGCCTACACTAGTCGGCAAAAAAAGAAGCCCCGACGAAATTCCTTCCCCTTAAGTAAAATGACCTCCTGAATCCGAATATGACCTCTGTTTTCCCGCACCATATACTTTTTCGGGGGATAGCCCCAAATTTATTTCCACCAATTTTGGTTAATTTTATGGCGATGAAAAGGAAAATTTTAACGTTGATATTAAAACATGAACATTTGGATCCAAGGGGAGGATTTTGCCCCTTAAATTGTAAAAAAAGATGAAGAAAAAAAATGAGATTTTTTAAAAAAATTGGAAATTGGGGGGGGTGGGAGGAGGGGGTGGAATAAAAAAAAAACAAAAATTAAATTATTATAAAATTCCTTCAGTAGTTTTCTTCAGGTATTTCGCTGTTGTTCGGCGGGATATAGGGAATTGTCGGAAGATTTAATCAAACCACCAATTCATAGCAGAGACAATTTTATTGGTTTACGAGGATGCATCCTGCTCGTTTCGGCCTACAATAGGCCTTCATCAGAACCATATTTGTCTGAAATATAAGTCAATTTTTTACATTTACAATTATACAATATTTTTTTAGTTACTCACTTCTCACCTCTTCATCAACGATGAATTTTTATATATCATGATGAATTTATATATATCAGACAAATATGGTTCTGATGAAGGCCTATTGTAGGCCGAAACGAGCAGGATGCATCCTCGTAAACTTATAAAATTGTCTCTGTTATGAATTGGTGGTTTGATTAAACCTTCCGACAATTCCCTATATCCCGGCGAACAGCAGCGGTACACCTGAAGAAAACTACTGAAGGAATTTTATAATAGTGAATAAACAGGTGTTATATCGTTTCTAAGACTAGAAATTAAATTAATTTTCATATAAAATACTAAAGTGTTTTAATGAGAAAAAGAAAAGGAATTTTATTCATTAATTTATTTTAATACAGTAGAACCTCGCTTAACGAGCACCTATCATAACGAGTAATTCGCATAACGAGAAATATAAAAAATTAAAAAGAATGACTCGCTTAATGAATACAAAATACGGGCTAAATTTAGTGATTACAATTTACAAAAAAAAAAAAAAAAATTAATTTAATTTAATGTAGCATCGTAGGTCGCTTGTGATCCCCCGTTTTCTCAAACTTGTGTTATATTGTTATTAATGTACATGAATAAAAATTAATTAAATTCTTAGGAAGATAATCAGGAAATAAATTTGTAATTTTTTGTGTTAAAAGTTTATTAAACCTGGGCATTGAATAAAAAGCCGCAAGAAAAGAGCCATAAGGGAGTATTTTTTCGACATGAAACGTATTAACATATTTTACATTAATTTATGTGAGGAAAATTGTTTCGCATAACGAGTGTTTTGCTTTACGAATTTGATTCTGGAACGTATTAAAATCGTTAAGCGAGGTTCCACTGTATTTTATTTTTATAGATTTAAATGATCATCAAATATTATAAAATGAGGCGGTTGTTATACTCGAGATTTTAAAAAAGAGAGGATCCCAGGAAAATAAAATTATTATTTGTGATATAAAATTATAAGATGAAAAAAATTTGATTGTCAGAACTCACCTGAGATGGAGAAGCTTGAGAATCTTGAGAAGCTTGAGCGAGAAGGTCGAGGATGAAGGGGAGAAGTCGACCTCTAGCAATAGACACTCCTGGAAAAAATAAAAATTATTATATTTTCTTATTAAACATGATAGTATAGAAAGATTCGTGAGTTTGTTTGTAGAAAGAACATTAGTGTGAGGGACGTCCCCTCCCTGGTACGCCCGATAGACTTTCTGAGGTCTGGAATACTATTCTTCAATTATTTACACCCTAGAAAAGCGTTATTTTAAATTTTATTAAGATCGAGTGAAAAATAAATTTTAGGAGGGGACGTCCCCTCCCTGGTACGCCCGATAGACTTTCTGAGGTCTGGAATACTATTCTTCAATTATTTACACCCTAGAAAAGCGTTATTTTAAATTTTATTAAGATCGAGTGAAAAATAAATTTTAGGAGGGGACGTCCCTCCCCTGGTACCGCCCGATAGACTTCTCTGAGGTCTGGAATACTATTCTTCAATTATTTACACCCTAGAAAAAGCGTTATTTTAAATTTTATTAAAATCGAGTGAAAAATAAATTTTAGGGAGGGGACGTCCTCCTCCCTGGTACGCCCGATAGACTTTCTGGAGGTCTGGGTCACATTCAATTATTTTCACTTCAGAAAGCAGTTAAAATCGAGTGAAAAATAAATTCTAGGAGGGGGACGTCCCTTGGCACGCCTCGATAGACTTCGAGGTCTGGAAATACCCACTATTATTTACATCCCTAGAAAAGTGTCATTTTAAATTTAAAATCGAGTGAAAAAAATAATAATTTTAGGGAGGGGGAGTGTAAGCATAGGAGGAATCCCCCGGAAAGGAGGGTCCCCCTACCCTTTCTTTAATACTAATGATATCCCAAAAAATCATCCCCATTAAAAAAACTCCCTGAAAACCCTCGGTCCATTAATCATTTGACAGCCAATATAATTTAAAAAATTTCCCCCGGACGGGGATTTCCGAACAGCCTAATTTTTAGTCACATCTAATACTCTCACTAACTAATTAAAAAAACCTGCGGTCCCTAGATTGTATGCGTGGAAATGCGGCCACTGGGCCCTTCACTTTCCCCTACTGGACTCTAGTACTCTGAAAGAAATATAACGACCCTTGCGGGCCCCCTCACCGACTGGAGTGGGAGCGTAAGGCCTCACTTTGTACTTAAGAAATAATCTGTATAAAGTCCTCGCCTTGTCTTTCTAGAAGCGGGTCTAGAGGGGTCCCTACTAGTGGATATACGCCTAATTATGCAAAAAAGTTTAAAATATGCAAATTTTTTGTGCGTAGCAAGCTTTCGCGAGGCTTCCCGACTCCAAATCAGTTTTCAGAATTTTCTAGCTCATCTCTAAGTCGGGGTCCCCACTTCCCTGGGGGAGAGTCAAAGTCACTCACTTTATACGCCTTACAAACAGGGGTGTGTGTGTGTGTGTGCGTGTGTGTGTGTCTGTGTGTTCGCCAGATTTCACGAAGCGAATTGAGGCTACGAGGCTGAAATTTTATATTTAAGTTAGAACACCTTCCCGGGACCGACAAAATAGCTTTCTAAAATCAAAATCGGCCAAAGTACTAGTACTTACCGATGTACTTTCAGTTTTTTTCGGATTTTCTCAAAATTCCGCCCAACGATTTTGATTAAAATTCAAAATCAATTATTTTTTAGATGCTCTTCAACACATATTCTCGTTTTGCCTCTCAAAATTGTTTGAAGCACACTTTACTCTTGTTCTTCATAGGAAAGATAGGAGAAATAAATGGTTGCCATGGTGGTCGGGAATCTTTAAATCCTTTTTCTTTTTATTGATTAAAAATCAATTACCATATTTCTAAACGCCCATTTGCTTTTTGTCGCAAAGAAAAAAACATATATCTCTCTCCTCTCACATCAAACTATCTCCTCTCTCTTCTACCGCGTTTTAACCCTTCCATCTTTGCTCATTCGCATAGAACAATGTTAATTTCCTATAGATTTGTATGTTAATTCGATTCAAAAGGGGTCCCCTTTGATCTTTTTACGCATTTAAAATTTTTTTTTCCAATTCTTATGAAATTTTGTATTTATTTTCATCTATATTGTGTATAAACATAGTCCAAATGATGATTAAAATTTTGAAAAAATAACCATAGTTTATTTCAAGCAATCAACATTTAAAATGCAAGCTTTGAAACTAAGGTGCTATGGAAACTGACATAAATCTTTCGACACAAAAAATCTGGTGTGACACAGACTTTCTCTTACCGAAGGGTAAGAGAAAGTTGTGTGCTGTGCGCCAGTCACACCAGATTTATATTATATTAATTCAAATATAATTTCACGAAATGAAAAAAAATTAAAATAGAACATGCTGAATTTTAGTAGTCTTGCTAATCCGTAACCGCCCTGAGTATGTAGCTAAGAGAGCTAATACGATATAATGCTTTTCTACATATTTATCTCTTGAAAATAATGATTATCCCTTTTTTTTGCTTTAATACCAGATTTTCCTCATCTATGGGTATTACCATGGTCACGTTTGCCGAATTAAAATCAATTTTCATTCGATGCATATGGAATCCATATCTTTTCTTTATAGTTGTTTTAGTTCATGACTCAATTAAATCAATTCCAATTTTTTTGTTCCCATGATTTCTGGGTTTCGCTCTGTACCTACCTTCGATTTTCAAGTCTAATCGTTAGTTATTTCCTTTATGTTTTCTCCTTTGTTTTTATTTTCCGGCTGGCACGTATTATAGGGCCTCGAATCTTTATAACTATTTCAAAAAATCCCGGTTGAAGATTGCATTTAAAATATATTTTGTATAGGTTTTCTCGGCGGGTTGTACTGCAATGTAACAAATTAATTATTATTAACTAGTAGAGCCTTGTTGAATTTCCTTTTCAAACAATGCTCAAATAGACCGTTCATTAGCCAGTCAATACATTGTTTAAGATAAGTAAAGCATGTTTGCGGGGCAAATTGCACTCTGGCCGAACTAGGGACTACGCGCGGCTTTTTTCGAGGCTCTGGTTCGACTCAGGGGTTTATTATTGTTGTTAAATAAGTTTAAATACTTTACTCGTTAACTTTAGTAAATGCATGCACTGACTAGTAAGGGAAATTCGTATTATGTTTTTTTAATCATCTGAATCTAGTTATTAGTGAGATATTGACTTGTTCAGCAGAAGCGACGAAAAGTAGGAAAGAATTTCCATATTTTGTAAATTCTTTCCTACTTTGCAGTCGCTGCCCTTGGAACCCAAGTCGATATCTCACTGGCCCCTATTTTTTTTTAGATTCAGATTGATTAAAAAAAAAAAACTTTATAATTTTGAATTTCCCACACTTACTAGTCAATGCATGGCATTTACTAAAGTTAACAGTAAAAGTATTTAAACTTATTTAACAACAATAATAAACCCCTGGAAGTCGAACCGACCTCAACGCTTTCGCCGCGAAAGCGTGGAGGTCTTGAGTTCGACCTTCAGGGGGTACAATTGCCCAATCATAAGCACAAACATATCTCGCAAACTTGCTATCTTAAACAATGTATTGACTGGCTAATGAACAGTCTATTTGAGCATTGTTTGAAGAAATTCCATCCTTTTCAAACAAGGCTCTACCTAGTTAATAATAATTAATTTGTTACATTTGCGAGTAGCCCACGGCCCACTACTTTAAGAAGCCCTGCTCTAGAATATAATTGCAAATGCAATCTTGCTAATCCGGACTTCGAAAGGGATATTTTTTTTTTGTTGGAATGGATGGGTACATAAGATTCGAAGACCTATAATAACCAGTGGTCACGTGCAGCCAGGAAGAAAATAAAAACAAAAAGGAGAAGCATAAAAGGGAAACTCAACTGCGGGAACTGAGAAGATGTCTGTTGAGATTAGACTTGAAAGTCTGAAGATTGTAGGTTTTGGGGAAGATAGACGCAGGGAGCTTGTTCCAATCACGGGAAGTCATGGGGACAAAGAAAGATTGGAATTGACTAGTTCTGTTAGTCGTGAACTGAACAGCATAGGGGAAGCTGGGACGATGCCTCCCTTGTGTTCCGTGTATATGTTGCATCGGGTGGGAAAATTGATTTTAATTCGGCAGAGCATTGACCATGGTAATACCTATAGATGAGAGAGAGTGCAGACATTAAAGCAAAAAAAGGGATAATTTAAGAAAACGTCTCATTACAAATTTTTTCAAGAGATAAATATGTAGGCATTATATCGTATTATGTATACATATGCTCTGGGTAATCCGGCATAGGGCCGGTCCCGTTTACGCCGGATTAGCAAGACTACTAAAATTCGAAAAATGTTCTATTTTATTTTTTTTCGACTCGTGAAGGAAATTACTTCTTGAATTAATATAATATAAAAATCTGGTGTGACTGGCGCACAGCACACAACTTTCTCTTACCCTTCGGTAAGAGAAAGTTGTGCACTGTGCTGGTCACACCAGATTTTTTGTGTCGAGATATATTTAGTTTCCGATAGCACCTTAGTTTCAAACTTGCATTTTAAATGTTGATTGCTTGAAATAAACTATGGTTATTTTTCAAAATTTTAATCTCATATTTGGACATTTTATACACAATATAGATTCGTAAATAAATACAAAATTTCATAAGAATTGGAAAAAAAAATTTTAAATGTGTAAAAAGTTCCAAAGGGGACCCCCTTTTGAATCGAAATTAACATACAAATCCCTATAGGAAATTAACATTGGCCAAATGCGAAGATAAGGTAGAAAAATTTAAAACGCGTAGAAAGAGAGAAGATAGTTTTGTGAGAGAGAGAGATGTTTTCTCCGAAAAAAAAAATGGGCGTTTAAATATTAATTGATTTTTAATCTAATAAAAAGAAAAGAAAGATTTAAATTCGGTTACCATGGCAACCATTTATTTCTCCTATCTTTCCTATGAAGCACAAGAGTAAAGTGTGCTTCAAACAATTTTGAGGGCAAAACGAGAATATACATTTGAAAGAGCATCTAAAAAAATAATTGATTTTTGAATTTTAATCAAAATCGTTAGAGCGAATTTTGAGAAAATCGAAAAAAACTGAAAAAGTACATCAGTAAAGTACTAGTACTTTTTGGCCGATTTTGATTAAAAGCTTATTTTGTCGGTCCCGGGGGTGTTTAACTTAAATATAAAATTTCAGCCTCCTAGCTCAATTCCTTCATGCTTAAAATTGAACACACACACACAGACACACACACACACACACACACCCCCTGTTTGTAAGGCGTATAAAGTGAGGACTCTGACTCCCCCAGGGAGAGTGGGGACCCCGACTTAGAGATGAGCTAGAAAAATTCTGAAAACTGATTTGGAATCAGGGGAAGCCTCCACGAAGCTATACACACCAAAAAATTTGCATATTTTAAACTTTTTTGCATATCTAATTAGGCGTATAATCTGAGGAC